>NDGN011472289.1:0-11043 GCA_002564285.1 Tympanoctomys barrerae | reverse complement strand
GCTTATTCTACTGAGCCATCTCCCCGGCCCCTTGTGGCCCGATTTCTTGAGCACTTGCTCTGTACTGGGCCACAGGCAACCCTCGCTGAAAGCTGATAGCTCCACCCTGATTTCCAAGTGAGACTGCTTACATCTATGAAAAATAGGAGCCAAACTGTGTTTTGTTTTGTTTTGTTTTTGTGTATTTAGTACAGGGTCTACAGGGTCTCACTACACAGATTGGACTCACAGTGATCCTCGTTTTCAGCCTCCCAAGTGCTGGGATCAAAGGTGTGCACCACCATGCCCAGTCTCAGCATGCCCTGGGAGTGGGGCCGGCATCGCACACCGGGGAATCGAACCCCAGTCCTGCGCCTGACTAAGCACGCTCTTTGGTCCGTGGAACTATCTGGCCAGCCCTTGTTTTGTTTTTAAAACTCTGGACAGAACCCAGTGCCTTCTCACAGAGCTCCAGCCTCATCCCTTTCTTTTAATTTTATTTTGAGACAGGATCTTGCTGAATTCCCCAAGCTCTGGGCCTGAACTTGTGATCCCCCTCCCTCAGCGTTCCAGAGTGCTGGGATTATAGACGTGCCTTTTGTGGTGAGATGCTCTGCATGTGCGTGTGTGTGCCTGTGAATGGCTACTCCACCTTTTGCGAGTTCAGGCCACAGTTGCCTGAACTGTGTGGACAGCAAGGCTTAAGCACAGAGCGAACTCAGGAGGAACAACTCAGGATGAACAGAGGCCAAAGATAAACAAGTAATAAATAGATGAGATAAAATATTCATCTCCTGTTGGGGCTGTGGATTAATATTTAACCAGAGGAGGAGCAGGGTGAGCCAGGGGACTCTCAGGTAGAACCCGAGCTCCGGGCAGGGGCTGGGGTTCCCCGCCTGGGGACCAAGCACCTGGCCACCAGAAACACCTGTGTCCCAGGCCAACCCTTATTGATCAGGAGCTGTGTGGCCCCGGCAAGTGACTTCAAGGAGGGATATCTAGATTTCTAGTCTGAAGGGCTCAAGAATGCTTTGCTGTGATGACGGCCCAAATTTAAAGGCCCAAAGTTTCTGTTGTCTGGAAGGGTCCAGGGACAGAGGGTGGCCCTGAGCCTTAAAACAGACCTTGGGTTGCCAGACATGATGCCCTCACCTGTAATTCTAGCACTTGGGAAGCTGAGGCAGGAGGACTGCCAGGGCTTTGGGCTACCTGGTGAGTCTGAGGCCAGCCTGAACTGCAGAAAAATAAAAATAAACTGTGAAAGGGGGAAAAAAAAAAAAAAGCCTTTGGCCGCTCAGGGATGACTGAGGCGGCCGGAAGGAGCACAGCCCTCCTCACATCCTTCTGTCCTGCCAGGGCATGTGTGGAACGGAGCCTGCCCAGCCCCTTCCTGTCCTGCCCGGGCAGGATTTTTTACACCAAGAGCATCCTGGGCGTGGTTCTCCCTGGGAAGTCTCGACATGCTCAGCTCAGCTCAGCGGGACTTAGGGGAACTCCGGCCAAGCCTGCTGTCCCAGCAAACAGACCAGACAGGGGGACAGCACGGGTGCTGGGCCCGGGCCCACAGCCAGGCCAGGCCAGACCTAGGAAGACAAGGGGGGGAAGAGGCCTCGGGGGAGGTGGTGGTGAGGTGGAGATTCAGGCCAGGCCCCGTCACTCGGCGATGCCGGGCAAGTGGCTCAACCTCCCTGGGCCTCATTTCCCCCTACATGGAGTCCCAGGTCCGTCCGGCCTGCAGCCTCTAGGTGAGGACAGCTGGTCTTAGCTGGGTGGTACTGCACTGAAGGAGGAGGGAAGAGAAAGAGGAGGGAGGTTGGCAAGGAAATGCTTTCTTTCTCTCCTTGCTCTTCTTCTGAACTTCATTTCCTTTCAGTGCAAGGGGCAGCTGGGGAGATGGCTCAGTAGAATGAGCGCTTGCCTGAGTTCAATCCCTGCTTCAGCCAAAAAAAAAAAGAGTGCAGAGGGATGACTCCTAGGCCTCTGGCATCCGGCCAGTGCTGACCACTGACCCACCCTGCCTCCTCGCAGCCCAGAGAGGGCAAAGAGTCTGACAGGCTCCGAGAGCTGGGTTCCATGGCTGCATTTCTAAAATGTTGTTGGTTCTCTGGTCTCCCCCTGTGGTACCCAGGTGCCTGGGACAACCCGCCCTGCCACACCTGCCTCCACTCGGCCTCAGTTTCCTCATCTGTCCAGTCAGGGTGGTGTGGGCCCAGTGCCAAAGCCCTGAGGAACGGAGACACACATGGAGCCCGGCTCTGTGCAGGGGGTGGGGAGTGCGCGTGGGAGACACCGACCTCCCCTGGGAGCCCCAGCCAGCCAGCCTGCTGCTGCTTCCCCCATGGCCGGCCGCCAGGCTGCCATTTGAAAGGTGTCCTGTTGGTGGCACTTTGGCGAGGCTCAGGTGTTCTGGTGGCTGTGGCTGTGCAGAGTAGATTTGATTTGTGCATGACAATGAGCGCTCTCTCTCTCTCTCTCTCTCTCTCTCTCTGTTGTTCTTCACTTGAGGAACTGACTCAATGCCAAGAGCTCAGCACAAACCCCTCCCAGATCCTCCCTGCCATCCATGACAAGAGGCCAGGCCAGGGGTGGCCCCAAGGCCAGCAGGATCACGCTGTTCCACCCTCCAGGCAGAACATGCAGAGCTGAGCCGGCTCTGCAAGGCTGCCAGCATCTTTGCCTCCAGGAAGCCCTCAAGGCTTGGTTGCTTTTCTGAGCAGAGGGACCCCGTACCAGGGCCACCCTGGCTGGAAACCTGGGGTCCATCCTGCCCGTTCCTCATCCAGTCAGTTGTGTCACCTCAACCTGGGGAAGGCCTCTGATGCGCGGCGTTAGGCTGTTTGCGGCAGGCGGCAGGCCATTGCCCTTCCGGGCTGTGGGCAGGGCTGGCAGGAATGTTTGCAATGCGGAGCCAGGGAGGGAGGAGGCGAAGAGGGAGGGCCACGGGTGGCTGTTGAGCAATCCCCTGCTGGTTCCTGTAACTTCCCCGTCACTGCCACTATCACCCAGGGAGGAGAGGGACAGACTGAGGTCAGAGTTGATAATGGGGTTCTCAGCGAAGCAGTGTAGGCAGCTCAGCCACCTGGCCCAGAGAGGGCAGGGCCTGGACCACAGTCACACAGCCAGACACCAGTGCCTGTGGCCTTTCTGTCCCCACGGCACCCAGCTACGACTCACAGACCTCGTGGAGATGTCCTTGTCCCCCTCTGAGACACTCTGAGGATGAAGGGCCCCCAACATCCAGCCTAGCTTTTTCCTCCAAGCCCCGGGCCCTTGGGGAGCTTGGTGGCTGCGTGCCCCTCCTCCCGCTGATCAACTCGCCACTGCCCCTTGGCCTGGAATGTCTGTGCTTCCCTGCCACCCCTGCTCCTCTTCCAGCATGCAGGAAGTTAAGAGGGACAAGCCTGTGTGGCCCCCAAGCCCCTCCCTCCCCCCCACCCAGTTCCTTCCCAGCAAGGCCCTCCACCCCCACCCCACACCTCCCTGCCAGCTATAGCCCAACACTGGTGTTGGGGTGGGGTCTCCAGTCATAGAGACCCCTGCCCATCCTGGCTGTCCTCCCTTCCAGCTTCAGCCTTGGTACTTCTCCCCAGGCCTCGTTTGTTTCCTCATTTGTTCAGAGGATTCTGATCCGCCAGAGGTGGCTGCTCAGGCTCCTCACCCCGACCTTGCCAGGTGGGTCTGTCAGGAGACCCCATGCCAGATTAGCAGGGAGCAAAGGGGCTTATCCATGGACTCTTGGGGTCACAGTCCCTCCCCGGCAGAGCTAGAGGTTCCCAAGAAAATAAGCCAGGCATGGCGGTGCACACCTGTAATCTCAGCACTCAGGAGGCTAAGGCAGGAAGATCACAAGTCTGAACTACATAGCTCGACCCTGTCTCAAAAAAGAAAAAAAAAGAAAAAAAAAATCAAAGACACCCCAGGTTACAGGTGAGGATGCTGAGGTGGAGGGTGGTCTGTCACACGTGTTATGCAGATTTAACCCAGGACGCCACAACAGACCCCCGTGGCCCTGGACGCTCTGCCCAGCCCACTTCTGGAGTGCGAACCACTCTAGGCAGAGCCCAGTGCCCCACAAGCGGGGGCGGGAAGTACTAACCCCCACGCCGAAGAACACCCCGGCTGTGAACTCGGCCTCAAGCTCTAGGGCACTGGCGCCCCGTCCCTCGCCCCAGCCGGTGCCTCTGACGGATGGATGGGTGGATGCACGATGCACGGATGCGCCGACCCCCGCCTCCCGCCTCTCGGGAGCCCCGGCGGGCGTGTGGCATCGCCACCTCCTCTAGAGCAGGTTTCCTTTAAGAAAGCAGAAGATTGATTTCCTGGCAGGCTGTGCGCGGAGCCCGTCCAAATGGTTTGCATGTCTGCATTTTTTACTGCTCCGTTTAATATGTATGCAAATGCCGGCCGGCTGCGCCCGCCGCGCCAGGCCCAAGCGCACGCGGCGCCTCATCACGCGGCCGTCCCGGGCGCGCGCCTCATTCGAGGCGACGGGCTCGGCGGCCCTGATAGATGGAGTGTGGGGACGGAGACAAATGACGGGCTTTGTAATCTCGTTCTCTTTTTCTGGAGGGGAGAGAGGGAGGGGCTCGAGCCCGGGAACCCGCAGAGGAGATCTCAATATATGCAAAATTGTGGGTTCTGGGGGGCACAGTCGGAGGATGGGTTGCTGGTAGGAGCCTGGCTGGAGCAGGTGGGAGGAAAATGCCCCCACGTCCAGCCCTGCCACGCCAAGAGGTGATGGAGGTGGCTGCCCTGTGAGCCCCCCATTTGCTTTCCTTGGGCCTCTAGGGTTGTGACCTTGTAGTGTGTTGTCCCCTAAACTCTCATGCCTGGCACTAGGAGGTGAGGATCACAAGCATTGTGTAGATAGGGAAACAGGCTGGGGGAGAGATTCCCGCGGACGCTGCCCTAGACCCTGTAGGCCTCTGCTGTAGCCAGCTCTGGGGCGTATGCTCAGGCATGCAGTGCTTGGGGCCACTTGCTCGCGCTTGTGCAGACCTGGTCCTGAGCTACACCCCCCAACCCTTTTATTTTGACACCGGGTCCCCCAAGTTGCCCAAGCTAGGCATGAATTTGTGATTGTCCCACCTCAGCCTCCCCTATTGCTGGAGCAACAGGTATGAGGGAGCAGCCCGGAGGAAGTCAGAGAAGCCACAGACTTGGGGGTGTCACTGTCTCTCACCCTCCTTTCTCCCCCATTTTCTCTCTCTCTCTCAAGATTCTTTTGGAGCTGGAGTCCTCAGAGCCAGCCTCCTGGAAGTGTCCCCATGTGTCTTCTGCATCACTGCCCCCCACCAGGAAGCTCCTGGTTCCTCACCACCCATCCGTCCCTGTCCTACACCCCACACTCCCACCTCTCCAGTCTATCTTTTCTGTCTTAGGGAGCAGAGTCCAGGCTGGGATAGCAAGTGCAAGGGGCCTGTGGCTGGTGGCAGTGGTGGGAGGGGGTTGGAGGGACACACCCAGGCAGTGGAGTGGGGTGAGTGAGACAAGAGGAAGTTGAGGGTGTCACTGGTTGGGGTTGGCCCAGGCAGTTCAGTCTCAGGCCTGGGTGGAGACTGCAAGTCCAGAGTCAGCCAGAACACCATCTGCTCGATGGGGTGTGGGTCATAGTCCCCAGTTACCTGAGAGTCACAGGCCTTGAGACGCAGCAGCTCCAACACCCCCAGCAGCAAGGGACCTCTGCCTCATCCTGCAGAAAGAGGTCCCGGGGATTGCCTGGCCCTGAGATGTGGGCACTGAATCCTTTGCCTGAGCTTTGGGGAAATGCAAATTAACCTCCAAGAGAACAGGGTGGTGGCATTTGTCACCTCCCCAGCCACTAGGGAGGCTGAGGCAGGAGGAGTGCAACATCAAAGCCAGCCTGCGCTATTAGCAAGACCTGGCTCACAGTAAACAAGACCCTGTCTCAGAGTAAAACATGAAAAGGGCTGGGGTTGTAGCTCAGTGTGAAGCCTTCAGGTTCCGTCCCCAGTGCCACACATGCATAAGATAAAATAATAAAAAAATTAATGTGACCAGTCCTGTGGCATTTCTGTCTGGGTGTCTCGCCAAGGAACTGAGAGTAGGTCTGGACCTTGCCACCATGGGACCAACCAGAGCCAGAGGCAAAGGGCGTCCCATTGCCCAGCAGAAGTTACTCAGCCAAAGAGCAGGGCAGGGGCACCTGCCCCCATGCCAGGCCCCGAGGATGGTAGCTGGGTCAGGAAGCCAGGCCTAGACAGAGAACACAGCAGCACTTCACTTCTGAGAGGGCCCTGGCACAGTCACAGTGGGGACAGAAAGGTAGGATGACGCAGGCCATAGGTGCTGTCTGTCTGTCTGTCTGTCTGTGAGGTGCACCTCAGCAAATGAGAACCCACCTTGTGATCAGCATGGGGACATGGGTGCTGGAGAGATACTAGGGCACTCTGAGTCTCCGTTTCCTCCTCTTGAGCTGAGAGGAGAAAGATGCCGTCTCACCAAGCACACAGGGACAACACTGAGGCTGGGAAGAGCCAAGGGCCTCGTCTGCGACCGCTCAGTGTCCTCTGCACTGACACAGCTTCTGCAGCCGGCCCGCAGGAGCTGGGCTGGGCCTCCCCTGGGCTGAGCGCACCTGTGTCCCTCAGCAAGGCCCCGCTGTGCTGCAGTGACAAAGGAGCCCAGGCGGAAGCGCCTCAGCACCACAAAAGTGTGTCCTGCACCAGCAAACTCTGCCAGGAGTCCAGGTGACCCCTACGGCTCTTGCCTAACAGAGGGAGCCTGGGGGTCCAGGCGCTCAGGGTGGCTGCTGGGGATCGTCTCTGATTGTGTGTCTGCTGCTGTGGTCGGGGCTGCTGAGGTTGGCTCTGTGCATCTGCACTAGATGCGTGTGAAGATGTCTGGGGTATAAATGGCCAAACGTGGAGCTGTGTGTCCAGGGAAGGGGTCTCCAGGGTATAGCAGCTTCTAAGGGGAGTTGCAGATGGACTGCAGTTGGGGTTCCAGGACCAAGTGGGGAAGCTCTCTCCCCCAAGTTTTCGGATGGGACCCTGGGAAGAAGCAAAGGCAGCCGTCACCCTGCCCGACCGACTGAGTGCTCTGTGAGCCTCTGGGGTTGCCCACCCCAGCCCCTGCTGGAGCCCTGGGGTTCTTCCCCACTCGGTGTCCACTGGAAGCCTCCCTGGCTTCCCAGCAAGAGTCTGAGCTGTGGGTCGCTTCCTGGGGGCTTTGCCTGCCAGCTCTTTGGCCCTTGTGACTATGTAGCAACCTACCTTTCCCTCCCTCAGCTTCTTATCTGCCTTATCTCTGCAATAACATCCTGGTATTTACAATTTTATCTTTACCTGGGCTGGGGAGACAGCTCAGTAGAGTAAGTGCTTGCCTGGCAAGTGCAGGGCCTGAGTTCAATCCCCGGTTCTGCCAAAAAAAAAAAAAAAAGTAAAAACCAATTTTATCTTGCCACTTTGGATTTTCTTTCTTTTTTGGTGTTTTGAGGCAGGGTTTCACTATGTGGTTCCGACTGGCCTTCAACTCACTAGGTACCACAGCACAGGCTGGCCTTGAACTCGAACTCATGATGATCCTCCTGCCTCAGCCTCCCGAGCCCTGGGATGATAGGCGGGCACCACCATGCTCAGCATCCCTTTCTTTTTTTGGTCCCTGTCACTCTTTTTTTTTGGTGGTACCAGGGATCAAACTCAGGCCTTGTGCTTGCCAGGCAGGCACTTAAACCACTGAGCCACTTCCCTGGCCCTGGTCCCTGTCACATTCATTTCTGAAGAAAATGTGCATCTCACCGTAAACTGAGTAAATAAATGAAAGTTACTTTGAATGTTCCAGTTGCACAGGGCAAGGAGTTGCGGACACACCTCACCCGGAGGGACTCTGGTGGGTGTTAGGGCTTTATCTTGGGCAGGACTGGGGGCGACTGTGGGGCTGGCCGAGCCCAGCACCCAGCATCTCCTGGCTGTGCTATGGGGGGAGAGCTGAAGGAACGTGGAGAGCAGCCCTGCGCTGACACCTAGCAGTATCCATCAGCAAGTGGCGAACGCGGTGACCGGGCCACAGCCGATGGGCGGTGCCCGCAGCAGCCCCAGCACTTGAGTCCCTCCTGATCCCCAAAGGGACTCCTGGGGAGGGTTGACCCTGAACCAGAGTAGGAAGGAGGCAAGGGGTGGATGGCAGACAATGTCCTTGTGTAGGAGCCAGCACTGGAGCTTGATGCTGGAGTTAGATTCGGAGCCCGTGGGAGCCCGCCGCTGTGCAGCCTCGGGCAAGTTACTGCCTTCTCCGAGCTTGTTAGGCGAGGGACCCCTTGCTCTGCACATGTTTTGTGTACCTGACTCCCCACCCCCACCCGTTCAATATGCCTGCAGCTTCGGAGGACACTAAGGTCCCTGAGAAGCTCAGGCTTTGCCCACCCACTCCCGGGGAGTAGAAGTGGCTGGGGAACCCTCAGGCCCTGCACCCCAGGGCCATGCACACTCCTGCAGGACAGAGGTGGGGGGAGAGTTGGAGTCAGCCATGCAGGGGGCCAGTCTCACTGAGGTGCTGAGTTGCCCCAGGCTGGGCTTGAACTTGTGATCCTCCTGCCTCAGCCTCAAGGTGCGCCTCAGTTCCTCCTCTGTACCTGAGAAGCCAGAGTTAGCGGAGGGGGGACTTGCAACTGACTCCAGAGAAGCCCTTAAGACCTAGCAGGCAGGCTCTGCCCCCAACCCACAGAAGGGGAAACTGAGGCCCACTGCCCTAAGGAAAGCAGGGGTGGCTTGAGATTCCTTGCAGGACCCCAGGGCCTGCAGCTCTCCCCACCCCAGCCTATGCTCTTCCCCCACCCTGGCTCCTGGGGGGGGGGGATGCCCAGGCCAGCTCAGGGTGCCAGACTGCCCTGAGGACAGCATTTTTTTTTTTTTAAATCCTGGCTTGACTGATATATATGATTGCCCCAAAAGAACACAGTGTGGCCGCCAGCCAGTCACCCCAAGATGGTGATCCCTCTGCCTGCCCAGTGCAGGAGGAGAAAAAGGAGGAGAGGAGGGGGAGGGGAGGGGAGAAGAGAGGGGAAGAGGGGGATTTGGTGGGGAGGCCAGGAGTCCCACATCTCCCCAAGCAGATGGAGAAGCGGGAGATACAGCGATGACTCATTTTCTGGGGAGATGCAGAGAGTGTAAAAACTCTGCAGTTATCATTTTGTGTTTTCACAGTGATCCCCTCTCTGGCTCAGCCCCATCCCCATCCCCTCAGGCTGGTCCCCCATCTCCCCTTCTCTGTGAATGCTGTGACCCCGCCTGGAAGCCACTGTCACTACAGGCTGGTCGGTGCGTTTCCGTCCGAGCCCCTTTGTGACCCGCCCCTCCCTGGGTGGTCTGTCTGTCCTCTCCACAGCGGAACACCACCTCCGGCCCCATCTCAGATCTAGGGTCTCACGCTGCTGTCTCTGTCTCTGTCTCTGTCCCCAGCTAACGGTGGCTCCTTGGGAGTGAGGGCGTTTCCTTAGCAACAGGTCCCGCCCCTCCCCGCGGTCGCGCGGCCCTAGCGGATCCCTCCCTCAGCAGATGGCAAGAGGCCGAGAGCGGCGGGCCGGGAGGACCAGCTTCGCGGAGACGCTGCCCTGGGCCTGCGCTCCTTCCCCTCCTCCAGGGCTGGGGACACTGAGTACCTTTTGGGCAATAGCGCTGCTGGCCTGAGGCCCAGAGAGAAACGCCAGCCCAGGGCCCTCCACCACTTCTGGTCTTGAAGTGTGGCGGAGAGGCTGGGGCCAGGTTGCCGGACAGAAAGGCTTCTTGGGGTGCCCTCCCTGCTTCCTGGCTCCTTGCCTGTCTGGCCCCTAGTTGCCCCCTGGGTCGCCGCATCCTGGAAGGACGCAGGAGGACCCCCCTTAGCTAGGTTCTGGATGCTCCTGCCCTGCAGTTTGGAGCCTCTGGTGCTGCACCGCCCAAAGCCGGTCCTGGGGTGCAGCGCTGTTCTGGCTGCCACAGGTCGTCTGTGTGGGGCTGGGGGTTGGGGGAGGGCCTGCGACCTTCCTGTGCTGTGGGCACAGTGGCAGTGCCCAGACCTCCGTGTCAGGCAGGCAGCTGGGTAGGGAGCAGTCTCTGACTCCACCTCTGGAGCCAGCTGTGCGACACTGCAAGGCCTCCGCCTCTCTGGGCCTCTGAAAAATGAGGGGGCTCCATGCCCCAATCTCTGTAGATACTTTGGGGGCACAGCCAAGGGGCCCCTGTACCCCTGGGCACCAGACCTCACAAGGCCCACTATGGGGGTCGGGGCGCCTGGTGCAATGACCCACTCCCCTCACAAGGCCTGAGAGCTCTGCACTGGTGGCTGACAGCAGCCCCTTGCAGGCCTGCGTGGGAACCCCAGCCCCCGGCCCGTGCACAGTGGCCTGTGGGTTTACTCACATGATACCCTACACCCACTGCGCCCTAACCCAATGGGGCCTTCCTCGGTGGCTGCCCTCTCCTGCAGATGCACCCTCTGGGCTTCCAGGGCCTGAGTCCCCATATCAAATCAGACCTCAGTCACACACACACACCCACACACACACACACACACACCATCCAGTGTGACAGTGGGACGCCTGTCTCCTTCATCTCTGGCCCCTGGGTGGCCCCCTGGGGCTGCTTGGTATTCCTGCCTTCCGTCCTGGCAGAGCTGGGCCAGCATCAGCCTCAGCCGTCATGTCTGCAAGGCCCTCGTGAGGAAGGTCGTCCTAGGGCAGAAGCTCAGTGGGTTCTGGTGACCGCTGTCCTGCTGCGGTACCCGCCTGGCCATGGAAATCACCCCAGATCCTTTCTGGGGGTGCAGCTCTTTCAGCACAGCTCAGAACACGCAATGGCTCTCCATGGCCCGGGCCCCCAAAGCAGGAAGCTCCTGCTCCTTCTCAGAGCTCTTTGCCACCCATCTTTCTAGAATTTCCAATGAGGCAAAACATGGCTGCCCAGCCCCTGTGCACCCTCGCGCAGGCCCCGGGGCAAGGCTGAGGAATCCACACAGGTCCTCCTCCTCCCTCAGGGTCCTTTATTAGTCAGGGTCTCATTATGCATTTCAGGCTGGCTTTGATTCCTGTGATCCTCCTGCCTCAGCTTCCCCAGTGCTGTGATGACA
>NDGN011472282.1:0-16874 GCA_002564285.1 Tympanoctomys barrerae | reverse complement strand
AGTAGAATAAGCGCTTCCCTGGCAAGCACAAGGGCCTGAGTTCAATCCCTGGTTCCGAAAAAACAAAACAAAACAAACAAAAAAGTACTCTCAGTTGGAAGAAGGGTTTGAATCTCGCAGGCAGAATGGCAAGTGGACGTCCCTAAGGCACAAAAATACAAACAGGCTGCAGCAGGAGCAAATACCACTTCGATTATATGAGAAACTGTTACAGAAACTAGGTCTTTTTAACCTGAATAAGGCTTATGGCCAGGATGTTACTTTTGTCTTCAAACATCTGCAAGTTGCTGGGCATGGTGATGCAAACCTGGAATCCCAGTTTCTAATGAGGCTGAGGCAGGAGGATCCCAAATTCAAGGCCAACCTGGGAAACTCAGTGAGATTCTGTGTCAAAATAAAAAAAAAGAGCTAGAGACATCATTATCTTCGGTAATGCAAAAATGAACAAAACAAAACAAAAAATCAATCCATGGAAGTATAGCAAGTTGTTACCTGGAGCCAGTGTCAAGAAAAACCCACAGAATCAGAGTTTTTTCAAATAGAAAGGAGTGCTTTTTGTGGCAGTAGTATCAAACTACAGAAAATATTCAAGCAGAGCCTCAACAAGTTAGAGGATTACACAGGCGACTTTTACAATGCGTTGAGATCTTTAAAGTATTTTAATTTATTTTTGTACTGGAGATCAAGCCCAGGGGCGCTCTCCTATTGAGCCATATCCTCAATCCATCTTTACATCTTATTTTATTTGTTAAGCAAGCTCTAAGTTGCTCACCTGGGACTTCAAATTGTGATCCTCCTGCTTCAGCCTCCCAAAGTTCTGGGATTACAGGCATATGCCACCAAATACAATCTAAAGTCTAATTCTTTAGGTTCTTTGAAAGCCAAGAATGGGCCACACTATTTTAAGCACACTAAAGTTTGACACAGTTCTGCAGAGACATTGGGGATTATTGAATCCAACACTCATTTTATACTTGCGAAATTGAAACCCAGAAAAGATGACCATGCCGTTAGCTGTCTCCTCTGTGAGGCCCCTCTGCCCTGCTGCCAGCCTCGCAGCCAGCCCACTATGGACTGAACTCTCCACAGACATGGGCTAAAATGAACCTTTCCTCCTTTAAGCTGTGGGCATCTGTACTGCATTATAGCGCCCAGACGGCTCACAAAGCAGCGGTTCTAGACTAGACATCTCTGCTACGGTGGCTTGTGATCGTGTTACCACTCACACTGTCCCCGGGAAGCGAATCCAGATATGTAAACACACAACTCTCAGTGGACACACAGATGTGAGCAAAGCACAGCAGTGATGTTTAAGATTAGGAGGAAAATGAGAACCCAGAGTTGCTGAAGAACTGAACATGGTCACGTTTGCCTGACTTTTCAAAAGTAGAGAAGATGGTTTCTCCAAACTGTAGCCCAGTAATTTTTAAAAATACCAACCCAAGAGGATACAGCCCAAAATAATAAAGTGACAAGGAGCCAGCATGGAAGAACAATTCATTCCAATGGTTGTTTTTAATATGGTGAGGAAACTACTTATTTCATCATTTTTTTATTCTATCAACAAAGAATAAGGCAAGCAACCAGCCTCTAGGTTCAAGGAGCTCAGCACAGCACAATGCAACATATCCGGTGCTATAGGTGGAAAAAGGGATTTGGGGGAAGCAGTGTGGGTGTGGTTATACTTGGTAGAAACTCATATAGGTGGGCATGGTGGTACATATCCCAGTGCTTGGGAGGCTGAGGCAGGAAGGTTATGAGTTCAAGACCAACCTGGGCTACACAGTGAGAGCCTTTTTCTACACACATACACACACTCTTTCACACACACGTACAGGCAATGTAAATGCTAAGATTAGGAAGTTTTGAAGAATGAGTGAGAATTAGCCAGATAAGGACTTTCAAGGTGGAGGGCAGCATGTCAAGGGACAGCTCATTTGGAAACTGGAAGTAGAATGGTGCTGTGCTGTCTTCATACTCTTTTCATTTTACATTTGGCAAAATCTTAATAAATTCAATGCATATAAATATCATGTTACATAAGTGGATTACTGACTGCAGGAGTGGGACTTCTCAAGGGGTCAAGAGCAACAGCCTGATACAAGTAGCTTTGTCCAATTTTACTCCAGTTAAAAATAAAGCAACAGCATACATTGAGGGAAGACTATTTAATAGTAATACACATATAAATTGTAAGTATGTAGCTAAGGTTAACTACAATGTGATAAAATTAAGAATACCAATTACCAGATTTCTTCTAAATTTAGGAATTTATAATTGTACAGATGAGTTCTACAAAATGAGAACTTATTAATCAAAACAGCATTAGACAATCTAGGGAATTTCTGAATTTTACTATGTGCCATTTACAGTTGGTTCCTTCTTAGACAGATCTCCTTGGGATTCATTTTCCTCCAACTCCAGAGAGGAAAGCAAAGGAGAAAGTATGTGTGCTTATATAACCATTATTTTTTATAACTACAGAAGTAGTTAAATACTCACTGTTTGACAGAAAAGTGTGCAAAGTACAATAAAAGCCTCTGGTAATGTTATCACCACACTGTCTTATATTGGTGCATACAGTCTATTTTACTCTTTTCCCTACATACACAGCTTTAAAATATACTATCATATTGACTCCTGCTTTAAAAATGAGGTTTTCTGTCTCTAGTATAGACTGGACTTTCGTTTTTTTCAAGTGGCAGGGTACTTGATGGTATCAGTGTAGTATTATGTAATGCATTTTCTTGTTTAAGCATATAGTCACTTCCTTTTATCCCCCTCCAAACTGCTAAGATAAAATGTCACAAGTTACTAGTTGACTCGTTAGGGTAATTTCCAGGAATAGGCTGGCTAAGAGTATATGAAATTTATTACGGCTTTTGAATATATCTTCCTAAATACCTTCCAGAAAACACTATGATGTTCATAGTCTCTTTAGCAAAACAAAAATTCTTGTTTCCTTGTTCCATCAACAATGAGTATTGCCACTTCTAAAATCTATGCCAACCCGAGGCAAAAATCTTTTAATATGCATTTCTAATTTTCATTTACATTTAATATAGCAACATTAAAACAGGACTTAACAGAATGTCTGCCATGCAATGAACAAAAAATACACAAAAGAATATTAGACATCTTACACAAGCAAAATAATTTATTTATCTTTTCATTCTGATTCATTCCATGTTTATAGTGCTTTTCCTGCACTTTGGACAGTGCTAAGCATTGGAGAATAAATAAAGCAAACACACAGTTCCTGCTCCCAAGGAGCTCACAGTTTAGTTAAGATGACAGGTAAGTATGCTATTGTGATACAGTAAATAAAATTATGTACAAGGTTAGTAGTGGCTCAAAGATGGACAGGAAGGAAAGGGCGTTTCTCTAAAAGTAACCAGTCCCAGAGTGGGGGCAGGGAATCCCCAGCTGTAGGCGACACCACACACGAAGATCTAGACATGATGGAGGAGTTTCAACAAAGCCAACATTACATCAGAAAGCGAAAGACTATGCTTACTGAACCGATTCATACCTTCTGCAAGGATCAAATTTGCCCGTATTTACCTATTGGCCTTTCAACTTTTTCAATTATTCTATCACATCAACTCTGGTCAAATGTAATCACTTTATGACCAAATTTAAAATAAATTACTAGTGAAGGGGAGAAAATAACTCATTAGCAATAAGTTAAAGCAAATGAAGCATTTATCCTTCAAGATTTTAAGGTTTCCTGCATGGTTTATTTTGTGGTTTGCCTCTTTCGACATTGCAGCAACTTTAGAAATAATGTCAGCATGGGAAGCTCTGATTTTGTTAGGTCTGACACAACTTGAGAGCCCTGGACTTGGCTTTCCTCTAATTGTATCTTGTGGTTTCACATATTTGTTTTTTTCCCATAAGAACCAAGAGGTTTCCTGGCAGATGTAGTGGATGACATTCCAGTGGCTCCATTCTTTTCATTGGTAAACACCAATTTTTTTGTTATTCAACAAATATTTGCAATCCACTGCATTCAAAGCATAGAACAGGGCTTTAGGTAGCATTATAGACAAGGTACATTACCATCAGTATGTGCTAAAATCTTAACCACACCTTGTAGAAGACAAAAAGAGCTGGGGAAACCTCAGTCACATGGTCACTGAGCAGTCTGGATGGAGTAGGCCTCAATCTCTTCCTTGCCACACCTTCCTCATGGGCCTTGCCAGCCCAGCACCTCTCCAGCTGCCTCATGTGCTTAAGACCCCTGCTGCCCCCGTCATGCCGAGAAGCCACCTTGGCTGTCTCACTTGGCAGGGTTCACCCTCCTGAGGTCCTACATGTTGCTGCTCAAGGTATTCGACTGGCACTCAGAAAATGCTCAGTAGGATCTTTACCTTTGATCATGAAATTATTTTACTGTCTATTTACAAAACTGGTACTGCTAAAGCCTGAGTTGTACTCAGCTGTGTGAACATTTTTAACAACTTACTGATTAGGTAAGAGTCGAAGGCATTTCTGTCATCAAGAATCTTAGCCCAACAGAAGTGTAGGGATGTAAACACTTCGTGTATTTGTTCATTCATCTGATTAATTCAACAAATTCATTTTATTAATTTAACAATTTATTTATTTAATTAAGCAAACAACATGCTGGCCAGTTACTGGTCCTGGGCAAAAAGAGATACATCAAACAGTTTCAATTTCAAGTAACTTATAATTTAAGAGGAAAGGTAAACATGTAAATTTCACTCATTCACTTAAACACTTTATTATGAGGTGGACATAAAAGGAAACCTATGACTAAAACAGACCTGTTTCCTCCGTGAGGCCCATAATTCTCATATATAAAGCAGCAACTGTATTCCTGTTTTAACCTTAGTGCAAAGGGGCCAGTGAGGTCTGAGTCCATGGCACTCAGTCTGTGTCTACTTCATGTACCAATCTCCTCCATTCTTTAGATCTCCAGATAATAAACGTAAGATAATCATACACTACCTTTCTAGTACAAATGTTCCAATAGTGTTGAAATATTTCTCATCTTATTTCAGATCACAACAGTCTAGCTACCTCTTGGCAGAGAATGAAATAGAAATTACAAAACAGAAATTCCATTTTCTCTATTATTTTGTTCATATGCTTAGCATATCAGAATACAGATATGAAAGTCCTGGTGTTCAAAACACACTAGTCAGAGTACTAGCATATTCCTAATTTTCTCAGACTCTAATGGTAACAGGGATGTTAAACAAAGAGAAAAAGAGCCTCCTACTTGAATTAGAGCACTTGAGCTTGTTTTACATTCTGTGGTTCTAGACAAAAGTTATTTTGGAAAAGGGCCTTGCTACTTAATTTTCTAAAAATTAAGAGCATAACAGAAACAAACAATGTAGTAAGATACAGTATTGTAGTTGTATTTTTATTTTTCTTTTACAAGTCTTTCCTATGAAGCTAATAATCGATCCACTTTTACCGGATTGCTTGGGACCAACAACACATTCGAAACTGATCATCTGAGTCAGTCACATTTCAGATCCTTCTAGAAAATTATTTCACTATCCTGCCCATGTTAATCAAACAAGTAATACAAATTTATTTACATCACTGCTATTAGATATTCACTTCCTAAGAGCTTCTAATTGTTTTAGTGGGTCAACTTGTCCCCACTTACTTGATTCTATTGTGTAACAACTAAATTTTTGAAAAAACTCCAGCCTACAGATTCCAACTCATGTTTTTTTAGACAGTAGTGTATCTAATATTTACTGCATATACTGTGTCTCATTCTCAAAACAATCCTATTAGGTAAGGACTATTATTTTCATTTTGTTGGCAAGGAGATCAAAAGAAATAGCACGGTGAAGTAGGCATCCTGTAAAAGGCCAGAGGTGCACACGGCCAATGTGGAAGAAAACTTTCTGGGTGAAAAGTGGAAAAAAGAAGAGGGTCTGCTCATTCTAGAAGGCTCCACTTCACCTCGGCCTTCTCCAGCTGACAGAAGCCAGCTGACAGAAGCCATCCAACTTGTTCATCTTCTCTTCACCCCAGTGACTATGAAAAGGCCAGACGACTTTCCACTCATAGGGGCTGTCAGCAGTTTATTTCTGTTTGTAACTATCAGACAAAAGAGGAGGGAGAGGAGACAAAAGCTAGAAGCGTCTCCATAACCTTTAGACAGGTTACTAGGAAAGCTTCTCTGTAAAGGTAAAAGTAGGAAAATGGGTATTTTGGTCTCGGAGGCTTTTTCGTTGCTGTTGCTTTGCAAAGGTCCCCCAGTCCCTTGATGTTTTTCATTACCTGAACCAACCTCAAGTTAGGCAGAATGATGACTACTAGGAAGCAACCAAGAGAATGGGTTCCAATTCATATTGCTGAAGGGAAAGGACTTTTAAGTTGATGCAGCACAAAGTATCAAGTTTGAGTAGAGTGGGGAGTTATTCAGCTTTGCAGCCTTGACTTCTATCACAATGTCCAGCATAAAGTTAATAGCTGAGTACATTTCCTGAACAAAAGTTCTAGGTTCAACATTTCTTCTGTCTCAAAATCTCTTATGTTCAATATAGAGGTGTGGTCGACTACATCAGACTGGTAAAGTAAGCTACATTTGGTTTTCCTTGGACTTCATATGCAAATGTGTTAACATCAATTACCAGTCCCAAACATAATAAAATGAACTATTAGCCTTATTTCAGGCTTTCCAGGCAACAGGAAAAACAGTACATGGTAAACATGTCGCTTGAGAAATACATGTATTCCTTAACTGATAATGAACACAGATACTGTTTGGTGATATTCACTTAAAATTCTTCCTAATCTAGGAGCAAGCCTGCCCTCTAGTGCTGAAATTGTCAAACTGAATCAGAACAGCAATTTTCAATTACCAGAATAAAAGAACTGGCAATACTGCCCATCCTGAGATTAAGCAATAAAGTGGCATCACTGACCAATATGCTTATGTTTGGTGACCTATACTCTCTCACTACACTTACTCTGTATGGAATTCTATGCACATCCCCATTTAAAATAGGAGTACATGCTGATGACTGCCAATTTATCTCCAACCCAAGTTCACCTCTGAACTCCAGACTCAAGCGTCCAGAGCCAACTCCATGGCACCCTCCTGACATCTAATAGGCATTACATCCACCCAACACAGCCCCAAACTAAACTCTCAACCTTGTTCCTTTTAAGTCTTTTCCTCTCATTAAAGGGCCCCTTCACTTTTGGAGCTCTTCAAGCCAAAATTCTAACGCATTCTCCTTTCCTTATAGTCCACATCCAATTCATCTGCATATCTTTTACTTACACCTTTTCAGAATCAGATGACTTTTCCACTGCCGGATAGGTTATCCGCCAAGATCTTTTCACTGCATGCCTGCTCTGAGCAGAACCCTTATGGCTTCCTACCTCACTTACTTTTAGGGTTTTAGAAAAATCAGTATGCCCATTTGTCTACCTACAGTAAGCATAACTGCCACTCCTAAGCTCTCCTAACCCTACTTTCGGATACTCTCCTTGCTTTCTAGTCACCCTGGTCCTGTTTCCTAACACTCCAAGCACACTGTAGGGACTCCTGGCGTTAGCACACACTCCTCCTTCCGCTTGGAAGAACTCCTGCACATAGTCATAGTGTACAGCTCCTCAGGTCTAATCACTCCAGTGTTCAGTCTGTTTAAAAGAACAGCAGTCCTACGTTCACACTCTCCAGCTCCCTTCAACTTATTTCCCTAAGTAATCTTGTTACCATGTGATAAACTATGTATTTTACTGAATAATTCAAATGAAAATCCCACAAAGCTGTTACCTATCGTATGCTCTGTTACACGTTAAGGCCTTCTAGAAAACTTGGTTTAATTGGGATTTGTTCAATTAAAAATTTAGTCTATGAGAATGAGAACTACAAATACTTATTTTACAATAAAACAGCAAGTCCTAGCTATTTGCTTACACAACATAGAAATATACTTATTGTAAAAACCTTTTTTTGGTTCAAAAACCAAAGTATAGTCACATAACAGCCACTAAGTGATGCAGATAGGACCGATTTAAACTTCATCATAATGCTAAGTGGCCTTACTCTTGCTTTTTACAGAAGCAGGTGAAGATGTCAGAGGCCAAGTGACTTGCCTAAAAGTGACACAACAGGGATGTGGTAAGGGAAATCAAGCTCAAGTTCTCAGATATACTTCTATTAACTCTCAGTATGTGAAGTAGTTTCAGAGACTACAAATCCCAAGTAGGTGATTCTACATCTGCAGCTAAAAATAACTATGAACCTGCTATAAGCCAATTCATTTTTATGACTTAGTATAGATAAAATACGTAAGCTCAATAAAAATTATGTTACATTTACATAATTCTGCATACTTATAGAATGCAGAAGGCTACAAGGTGAACATAGCCATTCTTGATCAGTTTTATTAAGACTAGTGTTTGGGGAAAGGTCAATAAATCATATTTCAAAGATTAAAAGGTCTGCCCTATTAAAGTAAAGCTCACTAGACAAATGTCTACAATGAAGCACTACTGACAATTTACTGATAAGAGAAGCATGTGGAACCCATACCAGTTATGATCAGAAAAGTACTTCACCGGGACACCTAAGACAAGAGTGTAGAAATGCAACAGACTTTTGCAGCAATTCATTTTCCCACAATCTGTTAAGTTTACCATAGACTGCTACTATGGTGCTACCAAATGGCTTTTATACAGTATAACCATGGGTAATTAGATCTATTAACAATAAAGGCTAAATCCTAAGCTATCTGCTTAGTATTTAGCAAATATTCATGATGTAAACTTACTGTCACTAAAAAAATTGTATGTTCTAAAATATTGACTAATATATACTAGCTTTTTCCACTGCAGAAATTAGTGAAATTTTCTTTCTGCTCTTGAAGAGAAAATACTTCCTTGCTTGAAATGTTTCCTTGTGATTTCTTGTATCACCCAAGAAATGACAAAATCGACTTTTTTGCCTGTTCTCTTACTTCAATAAGGAAATACATTTAAATTATACATTAAAAAGTTGCCAACTTCTGTGTTGCTTTGGACACTCAGAAGGCACGAGAGGTGCCGCAAAGCTTTGGGCTGTAGTAGCCTTCAAAGCAGAAGCAGCTTTCTCTGATGACAGGCTGTCGCAGCAGTATCAAATGCGCCTCTTCAGGAATGCGTCCAACACGCGGGTCAGAACTACTGCTTGCTCCGCAAAGTAAGCACACATGGCTGTCAGCACATCGTTTAATAGCAGAAAGGACACGTTCTGCTGGAGAAATACTTCGAAGCGATATATTTCATCAGCAATAGATTTCGGATGCCTTGCATCTGAGTGCTTCAGTATACCTTGTGTACCTCAGAAGCTTGCGTTACCTCAAAATTCTACCTGGCTCTCATCCCTGCCCCTCCCCCAGTCGATGGCATTCAATGTCGTGAAGATAACTTTTTGGTTTGCTAGATGAAAGGCATTTGTGTTTAAGAGATCTACTCCTCAGGGTCTACCCTACATCCCCAGGGGAAGCCTTTAAATCCCAACAGACAATCTAGAGTAAAACTAACTCAATAAAACCTATCCTTTACAAAAATACTTGTCAAAAATGTACTATCAAGAAATTTATGAGCAGCATTTAAAAACAAGAATTATTAGATAATAAGAAATAAATATGGCCACTTAGATTTAGATCAGCACACAATATGCCATTTTCTCATCAACTACGTAACTGAATCCTTGGCAGTTTCTCACAGCTCAGTACAGATTACTGTTCCCAAGGGATCACTAGGGGTTGAGAGGGAAGACCTCCATGCGACCTCCATGCGGCTCCACGCTGAGACTGACAGCTGGCTCACTGCCTTCAGTAGTGTTACATTTGGATACTATTCTAGAAGAAGCAAGTCAACTCCATGTTATAAAGCACCATAGAGTGTTACATTCTGTATAAGGGAAATAAATCAGAAAGTTTCACAACAGAACTCCTGGGAAGGCACTTTAGTCATAAAAGGAACCACAACAGTAGATTTCTTGTTTATAGTTTAGGCTCCCAAATACTGTCCTGTTTACTTAACATCTAAAGATTTTCTATAAATTAAATGCTGTACACTCAAGAAAGGAAAGAAGGGACACAGCCCCCAAAACACCCTGACTGAAGAACAAGGATGAGTAAGTCTGCCTCTAAGAGAGATACAACTTCTAAGAAGGCAAAAGCCAAAAGCTAGCACATGTCTTTAATCCCAGCACCCTGGAAGGCAGACCCAGGAAGATCCTAAATTTGAGCCTAACCTGGACAACTTAAGTGAGGCCATTAAAAAAAAAAAAAAAAAAAAGCTTTAAAGTTTCAGCTTCAAAAAATCTTAAAGGTATTCTTGGGTAAGCAAAGTAAATGTTTCCATATATTTCAATTTTTAAAAGGCCACCTTTAAATGTTTCCTATTTTTCTCATAGTGAAGAGGACAAAGACATTACTATTAGGTGAGACTATAAATTGACATCTTGCAAAATTTTACTTAAACTGTTTCAGAGTTAAACAAAAATGGACAATGTTCTTCAAGTTTAAAAGTTGTGCCTTAGAGAGAAGAGTCAATTAAGTAAGTTCAAAGGTCTAAACATTTAAATATTTATATACTAAAATATTCATAAGATTAAATCTTATCACTGTTAATATGCTTAATTCCAATAAATCCATTTGAATACTTAAAAGGAACATTCTAACAAATTTTCATCTATAAGATGTTTAGGAAAATTGTTCCCAACTACTGTACTGTTTTACAAAACTGTACAAAATAACCTCATTAAGAAGGCATGTGATTATTTCCTTTTTGTTCACTAACCAAAAAGCAATAAAAGCAATAAAAGCTTGAAATTCCTATTAAGTAACCAATACTGAAAATCACATATTAAACATATTTATCATCCAAAGCAATGTTTATCTTAAATCAATACATTTCCATAATATGAAAAAAATAGCCTGTTTAGTTCTCTCTGCTTATATAATGAAACCAGAACTACTGCGCGGTGGACTGAGACGGTGAACAGTCTTCCTATGTGGGCGACCCCATGGTAGGACAAGGACGCAGACACGGCCAACTGCCAACTCAAGTGCCTACTTGGTGAATCAGGAAAGGCTGCCATCTCAGGTTGGGACGAGCCGCGAGGCAGTGCAGTTACAAGCAGCTCCCTCAAGATTCCTCATCCGCTCCTATATGTATCTTGGCTATCTATTAACAACAGACCTAATTTTCTTAAGGCAAAGAAAACTGCTCTCACGGAAACTCCCTGCATTACCAACAATACAAGTTCTCTTATAAAGATATTTGATTTTAAGACTATCAGTTTATCAACTTTCTTCAAATATAAAAGAAACTTTTTAAATGACAGAAATACAGAAAACTTAAAAATTCATGTTAAGAATATACATGCAATGCTCATTTATGCATATTAAAAATACTAAAGGTTAAAAAACAAAAATAACTAGAGGTAATCTTCCAACTTTAAACTCTTCAGAAAAGACACGTGTGCCTAAGACTGTGGCGGCGCCCAGACACCCCAGAGCTGCAAGTTGGAGCACTGCTGCAACCTGGAAGTGGCACTGACCAGCTGCCTCAGAAAGCCATCGCCACTCGACGGGCGTGAACCTTCCCACTGCGCACGACCAGCACAGGGGCCACGGCACCAGCAGACTACATCGCCAAACGCTAAGATCTTTAAAATTCCCCAAATTCATGCTGAGTTAGAACTTGAAAAATTCAAGATTTCAAATTTACAAAAATAAATACCACTCTGACACTCAAGGGACATCTTCACTTTAAGGCCTTTGTCACAAATCTGAATCTTTATTGTTAAAAACATAACTTGAAACAAAAATGTCAATATTCAGTCTCAGAAGAGGTGTGGTTCAATGCCCATCACATATAACAAGAAAACTTCCTTTAAAAAAAAGGAAAAAAAAGTACTAGAAGTCTCTCGTATGAATGAAAATGCACCCTTTGGGATTTTCCTGCTCAA
Organism: Tympanoctomys barrerae; assembly: GCA_002564285.1. Lineage (NCBI taxonomy): Eukaryota > Metazoa > Chordata > Mammalia > Rodentia > Octodontidae > Tympanoctomys > Tympanoctomys barrerae. Next base: position 4,903 of record NDGN011472282.1, on the reverse strand, counting down.
CTTACTAGCTTGTACACATACGGGAATCAAAAAGTTCGCATTTTCTTCACAACAGTTCCTGCTATGATGCTTGACGGATTTTCTGCCACTCAACAAATTCATCAAGAAGAACAGGCCCTAAAATAAAAAAAAAAAAAAAAAAAAGAAGGTCAGAGTTCCTCAAGCTCCTCTCTCCAACTCTACCCTAGGCTTTACACAGGCCTGGTGGTGACAGAGCCTGACCCACCCTTCTTCTTCCAGCCGCTCGCTTCTACTTTTTGGTGCTCTCTTAGCCTTTTCTGCTTTGGCCTTAAAAACATAAAGGCCTTTCCATACTAAATAGTCACAGCAATTTCCTTCTCAGGTACTCGATGAACCGTCGAACAACTGGGCCAGTATTAACTTCTCTCGTTGCATTCTGGCATTTGATTACAAAACAGCATGAAAAGTGTGCAAGGCAGTATTTCTATTATACCATTCTGTTAATGGGGGATTGGCTGTATTAGAAATTTATCTTACCACCAAAGCAGGCATAGAATAAATAAAGCAAATGCTTAATAAATATCTATTACTCTAAAAAGATATTTTTATAATGGTCTACACACTCACTTACAAAACCTGAAAGGCAATTTAAGTGAGAAGAATGTTTTGATTTTTTTAATGGGGGAAAATCTGTACTGCAAAGAATATTCCTGCCCCTATTTATTTTCAAAACCTATAACCTTCAGGTAGTCTCTTTTTTCCTTTGCTTTTTTACACTTCTCCACTGTAAGAAAAACAGCAAAAACAAATGAACAGCCCAGGAGCTGGCATATTATTTGGATTGTCAAAATGGGTATCAGTTCAATGCAGGCCACCACTTAGCTCCAACCTCTGAGTCCTATGAAGGAACAGGAGCTCTGTCAAATTTTCTTAATTTTTAAACAGATGTACAAGTTTTACTTTTATACAAAGTCTTGTTTTAAATGTGGCTCAACATACATGAATATAGATATCTGCAGAACTATATATAGCCCTCAGGCTGTCAGTTTACTACTACAAGGCAATTATTTCTTTAAAATAATATTAAATTTTATTATATCTCATAGAACACCGTAAGTGCAGGGAGAATCAGAAGTCTGTGACGTCCTCAGTAGCTTATCACTTCAGTGTGACAGAAATAAGTGCACAGTGTCACATCACATCTGTAAGAAAGCATGGCACTATGGAATCCCTTCGGATGCTAAAACAACATACGCAACCAAAATGACAGTGGAAAATGAAAATCTACGGTTCTAGAGAAGTCAGCATATCTAATTATTCACTTTTTAAAAATTCTGTTTTATGGCATTCTAGCCACTTCCCTGAAGAGTGCTGCCATTTGAACCCAAAGGATTACAAAAAGTGTACCACTTCACTATCAACATCCTCCAAATCAAGTTTTAGACGGAAGTTATTAACATGCTATCATATGTCACTGTCAACGAGTACTAAGATTAAAGCTTTTTCTACTATAAGTGATTTGTTTTGCTTTCTTACTTTTAAAATCAGGCCTATGTTTTTGTTATGTAGGAAAAGCAAGAAAAAAGCAGTAGCTAGACATAGAAATTAGCACATAAATTTAGTTACTAAGGAAATGGTTACTTACGAATGGAAAATACCTCAAATACTAGCATAGATTTTATAATATTGTTGAATCCAAACTGTCTACCTCTCTTATTCCCTGTTAAATAATAAGTTACCAGTATGTTTAACACATTCACGTTAAGCTGGAGATGTAGGCCCAGGGGTGCAACACTTGTCTGGCATGTGCAAAGCCCCGCGATTAACCCCCAGCATTGTAGGAAACGCACACATACACACATGCACACACCCCTGTATGCTAATAACACAAATGCATTCTCTCGTCTAATATTTTTAAAAAATTCATTTCTATAGGGATACATTATACTTACAAGCACCATCTTCATCATAGTTGCTAAGATCTGCATGGACCGTTCTGCTGAATTCTAATACATTGTACCACTGATCTTTGTTCATCACACGATACTTTGATTGCTGTGGAAAACAACATGAACATTTGTAATATAGAACAAAATCACTTATTAGGGAATCTGTGATTTGTTTTTTCCTAAAACATTTATTCTTCTGTGTGTGTGTGTTTAAGAGAATTTTAAAGAGCATACACATGTTAACATCACGTATTTTTTCCATTTTCTTTCACTTCTGAGGACTAATAAACCTAAGAGTAGTAGATTTAAGAATTTCACAACTCCATTTTTACATATTTGTATACATGTAAAGCTACCAATAAAACTAAATAAAGAATATTTCTCTCCAGCATGTTCCTATGTTTCTTCTCAGGAAGTCTCTTCTTTCCATGAACTGCTTTGAAGCTGGTATATACAGAAGTGACTGAAAAGAACACAGGACTGAGCTCAAGTCTCACTTCAGCCAAGAGATGTGTGACCGACCTGAGAAAACTGCCCAAGAACATATTTCCTCAACTGCTAGATTTGAATAAAACAATTTAAAATGGTACAATGATTTTAAAAAATAGTACCAAATGGCCTGTACATTTACAAGTGTTTAAAAATAGCTATTCTTCTCAAATCCCTGGAGTATTTTTATATTCCTTATTTGGCTTATGATTTAGTTGTGCATAAAGCTCATTTCCTAACTCTTTTATTGTAAACTTTAAACAATCAAAAGAAAACAGCACACTTATTAAAAAAAAAAAAAAAAAAAAGAAGTGAGAACTATACAAGGAAAACTAAAATTTAAAAAGCTCTAAAACAGATATTCTTGGCAAAGAATGCAATAAAAAAGGAAAGGACCTCAGAACCACTGCCTCTAGTGGTATGATAAAACACCTAGAAAAATATTTCATAAACTAAGCATACTTTTAGTAACCAACACAATTAGCCATATTACAGGTATTCTCTTACGTCTTTATAAAGTATTAAAGCTTCTTGTATTTGTTTATATTAAGTTTAAATACAAAAAGTTTTATTATAAATTTGGTTTTCTTAAGTACATTTCTGCCTAAGATAGAGAAAAAAGTAAATTTAGTGCTTTTAAGAGTAGGAAAATTTATTAGAGAACAAACTGAGGAACAGGACAGTGACAGGAGGGCCCCAAGCGTGCTGCCCAGGAAGCTCACTTAGGGCCTTGAGATACGCACGCTATCGACTTTCTTATGAAAAAATCAAGAAGCTAATTTTGTATGAAGAATGTCTTTAGTAAAATACAGCCTTTCACACAGGGGAGGAGCAATGAGGCATAAAAAGCTCTCATTTTCAACATAATGTTAGGAATTAAAGTATAGACCTAACATACAGCATACAGTCGATCCTGAGCTACATCGCCATGAGCATCTTATGTACAGCATACATTACATAACATGAATGAATGCCTAAAAGTGGCAAATATATATGTAATTTGACAACTTTTTCACTACTCAACAGACTACTTAAAAGTACAGTATTAAAAATTTAACCATTCCCTACTAAAAGTATATGTTAAACTAGATTAAGTTTCAAAACGAAAAACCTACCTCCAGATACTGGTAAAATACTGAAAACAGAGGCCATGTCCTCCCAAGCAGAAGAGCTAACATAGATTTAGCAGTATCAATATCAAGGCTTCTCTGATCTTTATCCTAAAATATGAGTGAAAAAAATTTTCCTGAGTGTGGTCAAGATATAAAACTATTACAAACACTAAACATGGAAATTGCACCTACCCTTGCAAAATCAAAGGCATATCTGTAAATATTCTTAAATGATGAAATATCGTTCAGTTGTGAGCGTAAAAAATCGAATTTGTTCTGTAACTTTTCTGTGCAGTCACACCTTAAACAGAAAAACATAGAGTCAAAAAATTATAAATTAATTTAGGTTATGAGTTATATAAGAAAAAAATAGTTTATGAAGATATCTTAGCTCTAAGCTTCTCTGACAAACTTGTTGCCTTTTATTTACCAATGAAAAGAAAGGAAAAAGGGATAAAAGAGAAAACTGGATGATTAATGGACATTTTCTCAAGACGTTTGTTTGAGGGAGGAAAATCCCATGAAAAAATTCTAAAAACATCACAAATATCTCTCAAAAAGAGATTATAAGGTAAAAAATAAATACTTTTTTTTTTTGAAGCACGTAAGCCTCTGTCACATATGTCTTTGGACAGTTCTTAGGAAATGGCTTGGTAAAGGAGCTATGAGTGGTTTTTAAAAGTTCAGTATACAAGATAGAGGAAATTAATACATTAAGTGGATCAGTCATAAATCTGAATTGTTTTAGTGAACAAAAACTTAAGATATCAATCAGAAGCAACTAATTTCAAATAAGGTACAATAAGCAAAAGCATGAAAACAAGAAATACATATTATTTCCAAAGACAATACATTAAGGAACTAAATAGGAAGAATATTCAAAAACCTTCAGTGCCCTCTGACTCTCACGGGGTTGTTAAATTCTACTATGTAGAGGCAGAAACAGAAATGCTTAACAATCTGATACAAATCTTGTCTCATTTTGCTACTTCTGAACGCCCTTACTATAGCTGTATTTAAATTACCATTCCCAAATGCCACCATATCAAGTGTGTTCCCTCCACACAGTCTATCCAAGTACCACTCCAGATCTAACATTCTACCTCCTCTAAGAGCCCACCCAACTTCCACTGACTAAATCAGCTGGTCCAGCTAGTAGGACTCAGTATTCCAGTCAATGATGAATCTTAGTACTTAGTAATTCAGGCTCCTGGCATTTTCAAATTGGGTGAAGACTATCCTGAACCAGTGATGTAAGGGCCTACCATACATAGTAAGTTATGCTGTTACTAAGGCATACACTTTTAGGATACATTTCTAAAGATAATTAAAGGGCTGGCAAGATAGCTCAGTGGTCTAAAGCACCTACTTGGAACAAGCTTGGCAAAGCAC
>NDGN011472279.1:0-10734 GCA_002564285.1 Tympanoctomys barrerae | reverse complement strand
TAGTAGTGAAATCTCTTGAGTTTATTAGTAGATTAATCAGGTTTAAATACTTGTTCCCTAATCATACGTGACTAAAAAATCTCCCAGACTTTGTTCATATTAAATAATGGGTATACTTACAGATGCCTGTTGCTACTTCTGAGTCAATTTTGGAGTTTAATAAAATAATGAATGATGGGGCCGGGCATATAGCTCAGTAGAATAAGCGCTTCCCTGTCAAGCGCAAGGGCCTGCGTTGAATCCTCAGTTGCATCAAAAAAAAAAAAGAAGTAGTTAATATTTGGTTAAATTTTATCTCCCACAATTACATACCTCAGCCTCAGCCTCAGCCTAGGAAGTGCAGGTACCACTGTGGCGGGTATCACTGTAAAAACTTTCATATTTTGCTTTGGAAATGTAAACCAAAAAATTACAGAATTTAAATACATTGTAAAGTATGGGGTATTGGTCTTTGGGAAATAACTCAAATGTTGAAACACAAGTAAAGTTTAAGACACTGATGTTTATAATATAAAATTGTTTTATATAGTTAAATTTTTTTCTCTGTTTTTAAATTGCAGTGTGGACTCCAATTGCATTGACAGTGTTTTTAGTGGCTGTTGCAACACTGTGTAAAGAACAAGGCATAACAGTTGTGGGAATATGTTGTGTGTATGAAGTATTTATTGCCCAGGGGGTAAGGACAAATAGAAATTTTCTTGTTGCTTTCTTTTGTCCTAGTAGAAACAGATTTTATTAACCTTATATTCTGTATATGTGAGTTTATTTACCAATAATGGTACCAAGATTTTTCAAAAACAAGCATTAACCCTGACAATGACTTGTTTAACATTTTATGACACATTCAGTTTTGTATGGAGTTTTTTAAGCTTAGCAATGAAATTGTCAAGCAATTTGGAGAATTACACATTAATACTGTTACAGTATAATTCATTATTGGATAAGATTATTGAGCTTTTTATTCATTAACATTTCCACAAGTCGTTCTACTTTGATTTTCCATTTATGTTCAATTGAAATCTAGTCTTGCATTTAGAAATTACTACATTATTGAAAATGGTATATTATGATTTGTTATAGTTTTTTTTTTTTTTCTTTTTAGTATACTTTGCCATTATTGTGTACTACTGCTGGACAGTTTCTCCGTGGAAAGACTAGTATTCCATTTTCTCTGCTGCAGACACTGATAAAGCTCATTGTCTTGATGTTCAGTACGTTATTACTTGTGGTAATTAGAGTCCAGGTTATTCAGTCCCAGCTGCCAGTATTTACAAGGTATGAATTCTGGTTCTCTTTTATTTTTTACTTCTAAGTGATTATAAATGTTTCACGTGGTCATTGATTTACATTGAGTATTTCAACAGCTTCTGTTGACATAAAATCAACATGTTTAACAAACTATATAACATTTCAAATATACAAATTGATTAGTTATGGCATCCATGAAACCACCACAACAAAGATAAAGACTCCCAAATTGGTTAAGGGTTAAAGCTAGTATTGTCTTTTCTCTCCGTAGTGGTCTTTGTCTTTATCAGTTTTTCACAGATGAATGTTGAAGTCTTTCTAAAATATAGATCAGTCTAATTTACCTTGCAGATCTATTAGTGGCTTTTTCTCATGTCTTTTTGAAGCTGTTATTAAGTGCATGAATGTTTATGATTGACATGTTGTCTTTTTTTTTTCTTTTTTTTTTTCTTTTTTGTGGTACTAGGGATCAAACTCAGGACCTCGTGCTTGCCAGGCAGGCACTTATGACACTGAGCTATCTCCCCAGCCCTGCCATGTCGTCTTAATGAGTTGATCCGTTTATTACCATTAGATGATGTTTCTTACCAATAGTATTAATCCTTACTTAGAACTTCGTATTTTAATGATTATTGATACATTTGTTATGAATATAACTTCTTATAAATTATGTTACAAAGTTTCTTATGTGAAACATTTATCTTAGAGGTATATGCTAATAACATTATGTATCTCTGTCTATTTGAAGATTTCAGTAGTTGTAGATAAATAGGTCTTCCTTTTCTGTTTGGTGAGATAATCTTACTTTTAAATAGGGTGTCTTGTCCTTTTATGTTTAATATTAAATAACACTGGTGAATATTCCCAAAAGCATGCATGCTACACATACAGTGAATCTTAAGTGAGTTTTGTTATGACTAATTAGGTCATAATTTAAAGCATTTCTGCATAGTAGTGATATTATATTATGTATGTCTGAATTATTCTGATAGAAAGAGATGACCTTTAAACAGTTCCTTGTAAATACTAATTCTTTCAACTAGACATTTCATAAATTTCAGACAGTTTAAATTTTGATGAAATTAGGATGTACCCATAAAATCTTTCTTCTTTGGTTTAACAGGATTACACATACAATATTTCTTTTACTACTATTTTATTCATATACATACTGTTTGGTTATAGAATACATAGTGTTTAAAAAGTATTTTGTTTGGTGGGTGTGGTGCCGCATACCTGTAATCCCAGCAATTGGAAGACTGAGGCAGATGGGTCTCTGTGAATTCAGAGCCAGCCTGGAATGCACAGTGAGTTCAAGACTAACTCAAATTACATAATAAGATCCTTGTGGGAAAAAAAAAAACAAAACTATTTTCTTTTAAATAACTTTATTTTCGTTCTTTATACAGGTTTGATAACCCAGCTGCTGTAAGCCCAACTCCTACAAGGCAGCTGACATTTAACTACCTCCTTCCTGTGAATGCTTGGCTTCTGTTAAATCCTTCAGAGCTCTGCTGTGATTGGACAATGGGAACAATACCACTGATAGAGTCATTTCTCGATATTCGAAATCTTGCCACTTTTGCTTTCTTTTGCTTTCTGGGGGTTTTGGGAATATTCAGTCTCCGATACCCTGGTGATTCTTCTAAGACTGTATTAATGGTAAGAAACTTTCCTGACTTTTCAAACAAGATTACATTCCATTGATTAAGAAGCTACTTTTAATTCATCAAAACCATCCTAGAAGCAGATACCTTTCTTTGTTCAGCATCTTCCAGATCTGTGATTTATTTAATTTCCTGATATATTTATTTTAGATTCTCCTAAAATTATATATCAGAATGTGATTTGAAGCTATAAATTGTTATATACATGTAGCATGTCTTACGTTTCTTAAGGTAGTCCATCTAAAATGTCTAGTTATATTGTATACTTGTTTTCCTTTCATGGAGAAAGTTTCATATGAACTATGCTAAGAAAATGCACATAGCTCTTAATTCTTATTAGCAATGTTTTCGTTACTTTCTGAGTAGCTCTCATTACGTTCAGAGAAGGTTGATTACTTTAAAAAGTCTTATTGTCCTTTTAAATCATTTTTCTTTGTAATTTTTATATTTGACCCTCACTTCTTATAAAAGTTGTTTCTTTTAACAGAGTAGTAAGTTTAACATTTTCTCCAACACCTACTATATGTTATCAAGCATATGCATTACAAAATATATCCTTTTTTGGATAGTTATTAGATTCTTTTATTCATTCAGGAGAAATTTTGATGGTAGCCTACATACTAAACAGTATGCTTAACACAAAGGATGAGATAATAAAAAGATACACCTTGCCCATTTCCAGGTGGCTTGAATTATAGAGGAATTTGTAGTCAATGCATACGATACAGAGAAAATTTCAAGAATACAGCATAGAGTTTGGGGAAAGGTGATATTTGCTATTATCTTTGGATATGTTGAGTTTATGGTTTCTTTGAAACATACTAGTAGAGATTTTGAGTAGCACTTCATGTCTACAATTCAGGAGTGATTCCTGAGCTGCACATGAACATTTTATTCATTATAAAGGTAATAATTGAAACCAAGCTGTAGATAGCGGTGGCATATGGAGAAGTTATAAAAGCGACTTTTCTCAAACAGGATATCATCATTTCTCTGAAATAACACCTAGTACCATTCTGGTTACTAGGATAGAGTTAATTCACACTTGCTATGGATGACCATCAGCATTTAATCTTAATTCTCCCCTCAAAAATAATTAAGGTTGATAGAGTGAGAGAGAAACCTGTGACTTTATTCTAAAAAATTTCCTATATTTAGATTTTGAATAGAGAAGAATGAACCTAAATAGAACACGTTATCAAATAAACACAAAAGTAAGAAAATGTTATAGGAAAGACAGAGTGGTTAGCACTAATAGATGCTGTTCAGTTAAAAAGTAAAATTTAGTTGAAAAATGCCATTTGGCTTCAGTTACTTTAATGTCAAACTGTTGATTGACTGATATTGAGAAACATTTTTACTGGAGTATTCAGCTGTCTTTTTGAAGCAAATAATGTGCTAATCAATTAGATTGCAAAAGAATTTATTAAGTTGAAATATTGATTCAGTTTAAGACTACTAGTTACCATGGCTATAAAAGTCTTTATGATTTTAGGAATTTCATTTATACCTGAGGGACAGAATGAGTGAGGAATAGGTTAAAGATAAAAGATATTTTTATGGTTAGAAAGCGAAGAGAATGTTTAAATTTAGGTACAAAGAATTAAGTTGATTAGGCAATGGTTAAATAAATGAGAGAAGGTACAATTGATATTCACGTTTGTGAAAAATAGGGAAATACTACATAGGTTCAACCTTAGGTAGGAGAAAACTCATATAACAAGAAGACAGCAAAGACCGTGAATGTGGATATTGGTAGGTTTAGTAGCAAGGAATTGAAGAAGTTCTTATTTCATGGTTTTAGCTTTCTCTTAAGTAAATGATCACCTCCTCCTAAAAGTGACTCTTAGAAGTGTAAGAGCAGTCAAGATTAAAAACTACCTAAAAGAGTAGAATCAAACCTATCACAAAAGTAGCTATCTTGAGCAGTCTTAAGATTGATTAGAAGTTTTTTTTTTTATTAGAAGCTTTTGATCATGAGTTTATGAGAATATTTATCTGCCATAGCTTTGGGACTTTCTAATAGTACATTGCTAGTCAAATAAGCTCAGTGAAATAAATAGTAGAATACAACCAAAGCTAAAGGAAAGATTGGAAAGGAACAGTTAAATTTTGGCAAATATAGTAATGATGTATATAGTGCATACTTTATTTTTAAAAACTTGTCAAATAAATGAATATTGAGGATAATTCTGCTTTAATAGTATTCTAAAACACTGATTTTTTTTTTTTTTTAATGTTGGAGGCTAGATCCAGAGCCTTCACACTGAACTACATCTTCACTGCTTTTTATTTTGTATTTGGAAGCAAGGTCTTGCTAAATAAACTTGAACTTGCACTCCTATTATCTCAGTTTCCAAGACTTCTGGGATATCATAGTAGAACCACAGTGCCTGCCTAAAACATACTGGGGGTCTTTAATACTAGTGCTTTCTGAGGTTCGCCATAGGGAATATGTAACATAAAGGAATATCTTCTGAAGATAGATACTGTATTACACATTTATTAAATAAGATGTCAAATAAAGTTCAACAGCATAATGTAAGTAATTATATTCTCAAGGTGTAGTTTGGTACATAGGAAGTGTCAGATTAATCTCATTTTCTGTACTAACACTTGTTAAAGATAGTTTAAATTGTTAAAAAGGTATAAAAAGTTAATCATAATTAACTAGATTGGCATACACTAATAAAATAACATGACTTCTAAGAGACTTGACCATTAGAGTCATTTCTTACCTCAGAACCTTTATATTAACTTCTGAGAGATTGTTTCTCTTCTTTGGTAGAGTTTATGCATCAGCCTGTGGTAAATCTTTGAATGAATTTTAACACTTTTGATTTCTTCAAATGAAACTGCTGTAGGGCAGCCACAAATTAACAGGGAGTGATTTTTGTCCAGCATCTCTGAGAGATGAAAATCATGTAGACTTTAATGTTTTGTATTTTTTATTTTTTAAAAAATACTGAAATATCAGTTATAATTTGATGTGATGTTTTATGGTAGTACTTTCCCTCAAATTCAATATTACCTCATTACAAATCATACAAGTGTGAACACTCATGAAGAAAATATTCCAAGTATGTATGTGTATGTGTCTGTTCCACTATTATTAGAAAGAAAAGACATCCTTTGCATTAAAACTTTCAAACTTCTCCAGCTGGAGGATTCATTTATTCAGTTAGGCATTACAAAACAAATTCAGCTAAAAAAAGTATCTATTGGTGCAGATGACCATTGATATAAATGTATTCAAGATGGCTGAACTTAAATCCTTTCATAGGTGTTTCATGTGTTAATTTTTTTTTTAGCTTTGTAATCACAGAACCACTTTTCCCATTTACAAAGGCAAGATATCTGAGATTTTGTGATATTTTATGAATTTTAGAAATTTCTTTATAAAAACAATAGATTTAAAGGGACAGTATTTTTATATGTACACTAAACTTTGCTTGTCTCAATGACACCTATTTTATGCTTCAGTTTATAGTATTAGTGATTTCTTATGATAGTAAAATTATAAAAATTTACATGTTTGTCTTCATTGTCAACTTGTATAGTTTTTTTCTGTTGGAAACCCTATTAGCATCTTTATGAATTTAGTTTTGCCGCATGTGCAAAAGTTAAGTGTATAAACATTTCTTAATTTAAAAAAAATTTATTCATCTTATACAGTGGAAAATGTGTATTCTTTAGCCAACATCTTCCCAAACTTGCCTATTAACCCGATAAACACTATTACAGTCTATTTCTGTGAAATCAACCTTTTAAATGAAATCATGTAGTGTTTGTGTTTCTGTGTTTTTGTTTGTTTTTCTTGTTTTTGGTTTTGGTTTCGACACAGGGTCTCACTCTGTATTCCAAACTGAACTTGAACTCACTGGCTAACCCATGTTAGCCTTGCAGGGATCCTCCTGCCTCAGCCTCCAGCATACTGGAATTACGCTGGCTTTCTATGAATTCCTTGTTTCACATAACTAATGGCCTCATTCATCCATGTTACAAATGACCTTTTCTTAAACCTGAATGATATTCCATTAGGCATATATACCCTACTTTCTTTATCTGCTCGTCTTTTCGTGGACACTTACACTGATTCCCTTTCTTGGCTATTGTGGCTAAAGCTGCAGTAAACATGAGGGTACAGATAATTCTTTAACACACCGATTTTGTTTCTTTTGAGTATCTACCAATTAGTGGAATTGCTGGGTAATATGACAGCTCTACTTTTCTTTTTCAGGAAGCTTCATACTGTTTTCTGTGAGGGTCACACTATATTACATTCCCACCACCAGTGCACAGGGCTTTCCTTTCCTCACATGTTTGTAACACATACTTTCCTTTTTCTTCTTGGTAATTCCCATCCTAACTTTAGTAAGGTGGAATTTCATTGGGGTTTTAATTTCTCTGATAGGATTTGAACATTTTCTTCATATGTCTTTTAGCCATTTGTGTGTCTTTAGAGCAATATTTAGTCAGAGCTTTTCTCCATATATTAATTATTTTTGTTTGAGTATACTGTTTTAATTACATTTTAAATCTTGTTGGGTTTTTTTTTTTTTAATTTGGAGAAACCTTACTCAGTGTTTTAAAGATGTAAATTTATTACCTTTAGTTTTTATGTCTTACTACAAAACATTCCTCACAAAAAAGCCTCAAGAGAGAACTAAGCTGTGCAGAGTTAAAACACTAAGTTTCCCATTTTCAGAAATTATTTTGAAACATACAAAACAATCTTGTTTTCAAAGAAAGTCCATAAATATTCTTCAATTTTAAGTTGTGAAATTCTGGAAGATTCCCATCTCATCTTGCTTATACAGGTCTAGGTGTTTTCGCCCATCCCTAAGTAGCCCTCTTTAGGTTTGCGTTAGTATTTTTGTACTGCTTAAAATGGTCCTCAGGTGCATTTATCCAAATTAAGTGATGATGTTTTGGATTTGCTTGTTGAGAATCCACACTTTTTTTTAACTTAATAAACTATCTCCTTTTTCTTTCTAGGCACTTTGTTTAATAGCATTACCATTTATTCCTGCATCGAACCTTTTTTTTCCTGTTGGATTTGTTGTTGCTGAGCGAGTACTATATGTTCCTAGCATGGGATTCTGTATTTTGGTAGCCCATGGATGGCAGAAAATTTCAAAGAAAAGGTGAATTAAAATGTTAGTTTATTTAATTCTTACTAAATATAGAATTGTGGTACACAAAAGCATTTTCAGTCTGTATTTAAATTTTGTAAGTCATACTTTGCTACTTTTGTTTTTTCCTCTTCATAGTCTCATTGGTCTAGCATTCAAATTAGGAAAGCTCCACAAAACCTACACATTCTGTGTTTTTCCCTCTATTTATATAATTTTATTTTACAGCCTAAGCCAGAACAAACTTTGAGTCAGACCCAAATGAAAATAAGAATATTCTTGAGAATAAATCACAAGTGACCATTTTCCCATTCACATGCAGTGAACTAAGATATAGTCATCCTACTTGAGTCATACTGCCTTCTTGATATATGTAAAATGCATGTAGTATGCAGTTTATGATTTCTTACTCTTTGTCATTATCTTGGTGTATACTTTAATGGTTAAAAAACAGTATGCTTAAAATGTCATTCTAATAATTATCCCATTTACACATACACTGTTTCCAAAATTGTCAGGTCAAGCAAATTGTTAATGGTTAAGTAATGGTAGTTCAATAATAGGAAATTTAATTTTGCACCTTGAAAAAGAAATGGTCACTGTTTTTGCTTTCTCATTTTCCAGTCACCTTTTAACCCACAGAATTCTGCTCTTCTATTACTTTATTAGCAAATTGCTAGCAGCTATATCCAATTAAAGTTTTTGGTTATCATAGTTGTTTGACTTGTTTCTATAAAGTTTCTCTCCTGATTGTCTCCTACATCTGCATCTTGATTCAGATTGTTCTTGGTGTACTTTATCTTTGACTATTTCTATTTTTCTGTTTTACTGACAGCCAGTTTTGTCATATATATCCTTCATAGATAATCATATCTGTATTTTTTACTATCTATACAAATCTTTTCTCTAAGCTTCTCATATATCCAGCTATAATTATTACCAATTTGAGTGCCTACCATGCGCCAAGTATCAAAATATATATCTTTATCTTTAGATTAAAGATAATATATCGTTAGATTTATTTTCTCATTTAATCTTGACAATTCTCAACTCTATTTTGCAGATAAGGAAATTAATACTTATACAGGTGACCTGAATTACACAAGGCCATACAGCTAGTAAATAGGAGAGATCCTTGGTTCAAATTTATACCTTACCACTTCCACTGACCATTTTATTTCTGATCCCATACTCCTTTTATTTTGGTTAGGTGGATCAGTACACAAGAAATTAAACCATGTTACGGAATCAACACAGACTCAGAGGAGAGTAATGCTAGATGATATAAAAATCACTGAAGTAGAATCATCTTTTATAAATGAGAAGTTGAGACTCAAATAATTAGCCCAAAAGTTGTGTAATTTGTATCAATTTTATAATAAATTTTGCTATGCCTTTTAATAGATAATTTAGACTTTAATCTATAAAATTTATTAAAAATGTCAATGTGCTCTATGATGTAAGTTCATAAGCAAACTTTTTGAACATAGCTAGCAATAAGCCGTATAAACACCAGATAATAATATCCAAGTTGCAAGTAAGGATGTAAAAGACCGTAAATATAAAAATTTACAATTAAAAACTGATGTTATCCATTTTTGTCTTTTAATCTAAATAAAGCTTTTGTAGTAGAGGCAAATAATAGAATATACTGTCAGGCCATGTATCCAGGGGTTCTGTTTTTGCAGATTCAATTAAGATTGATCAGATACATTTTTTTCTAAAAAATCGTATCTGTATTGAACAAGTACAAGTTTTTTGCCATTATTTACTAAATACCTAACGACTGTATGCACAGCATTTACATTATTTCATGTGTTAAAAGTAATCTAAACATTTAAGTATATAAGATATGTGTCCATTTATATAGGGACTTAACCATCTTCAGATTGTGGAATTCTTTACAAGGGAGACTCTGGACTCTATCCCACACAGATTACAAGTAATGGCTATGTAATATAATTGAATACTAAATGGGACAATCATATTCATAATATTTAATTTTGTTGATGTTAGTTTCCTCTAAAGGTGGAAGATCATTAGAATGAATTACCATAAATACAAACATGATACAGGAATCTTCACATTTCTTACTTTCAAAAATAAAACGCTTTTGGTAACACAGACTTTTTCTTTTTTCATCTCTTAAACAGTGTATTTAAAAAGCTATCCTGGGCCTGTCTCTCAATGGTTATACTTACTCATGCCTTGAAAACACTACACAGAAATTGGGATTGGGAATCTGAATATACATTATTTATGTCAGCCTTGAAGGTAAGGTACTCTTCAGAATGACAAAAATGTGTTTTGTCATTGATTTTTTTTGTGGCCATTTCTAAGCTGATTTTAATTCACATTTTCAGTATGAAGTGTTTTGCCAAAAGATTAATAAATCTAAGTTGCCCTCTGTATAATGTATTCCATAATTACGTTCTCTGAACAGTATTTGACTGTCTCCTAAGTGTACTGAATAATTCCCTTAACATCATTCAGTTGTTAGGGTACATATGATAATGGCTCTGTAATGGTTTTATAACTCGGTGAAATAAAATACACAACAAAAAATGGCTTTGAAAGTGACCAGTGGTTATGATGCTATGGTAAGGTCAGAACTGGTAGGGTTGAGTGATACAGTATTTCTATAGTAGGAACAATATAAATCTGAAAAGATTCTCTTGAAGAAC
>NDGN011472276.1:0-25248 GCA_002564285.1 Tympanoctomys barrerae | reverse complement strand
CTTTTTTTTTTTTTTTTTTTTTAGCTTGAGAAGGGTTCTTTTGGAGGGGGGCACTCAGCTGTCCTAAGGGCAGGTCTGGTGCAGCATGTGATGCTGGGGATCGAACCGCTGTCCCCTGAGCCTGACCAAGTTTTCCCAAGCATGCGTTTTAGACAACTGAGCTAACCCACAAGCCCCTGATCTTATTTTTGTGGTTGGACTCTCACATTTCCGTTTTTCCTCAGTCTGAGTTTTGAAACCTAGAACGGAGAGGGTTCCATAGCGCCACCTCGTGGCAGGAGTGACAATGTGAGGGGGCATCCACAAAGAAGGTGCGCGATGGTTTCCAGGGGAACCCACCAGACTGGCTCCTGGTAAGATGGCCCAGCCAGTGGCAGTGGCTCCTGGGATCCAGGGTCTGCCATGCTTAATCTGGGATCCCCAACTGCTGCTGCTGCCAGTCTGCCAAGAGGCAATGATGGTGTGGTTGATGGTGCACCTTGCTGCCTCCTCGAGGCAAATGGCAGCTGCCCCTGACTTCAAGCCCTACTCCAGCAATGAGGTGAAGTGCTCCTGTCTCCATCTCAAGCTTTTTGACTAATCTTTCTTCTTTTAGTTTATCCTCCATTGCCCATTTGGGAAAGCATTGCGTTTTGTGTCTAGAATCTCAGCATAGCAGAGAATCGGGCAAGTCCCTGCCTGGATGGGATGTGGAGAGGCGAGTTGAGAGATGTGGGTTGATGTGGTACTTGTCTTAGCATCTGTTCATGGTGGTGAGACTGGAGCTTTGAAATGGTGGCATTAATCCAAGACCCCCGTGCATCTGTGTGGTGGAGGGGAGGAGGAAAAAGGCCGAGGACAATAACAATAACTCTCTGACAGAGCCAACCGAAGGCTCGAGTGAGCCTCTGTTGGGTGACAATGAGTTTGCTCACCTTAGGTGGCAGGGAGTGGGGCATGGCCCCATGAGCCTGGGTCCTGAGCCACTTCAGGCCCTAATCTCACTGAGAACTGTCCCTAGAGGAACTGTACTCTCTAGCACATTCACACTGCATGGGCCATGACAGCCCACTGTGAGGCCATGCATCTTGGGGCATTGAGGTCATAGGGAACTGGGATAGGGGAATACAGTGTATGGCATGTGATGCTATTCAAGGTGACAGAATCTAAGAGTAGCAGAGGAGGCACTGCCTGCCCTAACAGGGAGCTGCAGGTTTGCCTGTGGAGGCAGCTCGGGGACAGGAAGGAGGAGTGCAGCGAGAAGTGCTCTGCAGTGTCAGGAAAGATGAAGAAGGGGTGGTCTTGCTGCCCAGGCCCTGCCCTGGGAGGCTCAGAGTCAGCTGCCACTGTGAACCCCCACATGATGGACCCATGCTCAGCCCACTGCTGTCTTCCCACACCTTCCTGTGCTGCAGGACACGGACCTTCTCTGCGTCACAGACACGGGTGCTGGGCTGGGGCCTGAGCAGATGGGAAAGGGGCCTGGAGCCAACCTGCAGCTTTGACCATGTCATGAGGCAGCCCTGCTCCGGGGTAGAACCCTCAGCACCAGTGGCCCATGTCCTGTGTCTCTCCAAGGTGCGAGAGTCCCTGCCGGCCAGCCTGCGTCAGCACATGGACACTGGTGGGATCAGAATGAACGTCACTTGCATCAGCAATGGCAGCATTGTGGTGGAGTTTGATCTGCTGATAACGGTGGCCGTGGATGTCAAGGAGGTGTCAGCCACATTCCTTGATGCCCTGGGGAACATGTCTCAGCTGGAGGTGGTCAGGAGCGACACTTTCATATGGGGTAGGCAGAGGTGGGGTGTCAGTGACCTCCCCTGGTTTCTGGGCAAGAGCCCTGCTGTGACCTTTGGGCTCTTGGGTCCCTTCTAGGATTTTCCTGGAATTCCCTGGAAGATGCAGATTTTATGGGATGCCCCATGTCTCTCTTATTGTACCATGATTGTATCTAAGGTTTAAGAATTGAAGCATCTTCAGCCGAGTCTGCAAAGATTCTCAGGATCACTGCCACCATTTGGGGCTGATCTGTCCCTTCCCTGTCCTGATGCAGTGGCTGAGGCAGATTTGTCCCTCTAAGCAGCAAGTCCCTCTCTTTTCTCCCTCTAAGAAAAGAAAGGGAGAAAAAGGTGACTCAGATTCTTTTCCTCTATTGTACGAAGTGTGGTTGAGCAATGTGGTTCATTTTTATATTTAAAAAATTATTACAGTAAAAGACACATTGCCATGAATCCCCCCACAAATCCTCCTCCTTGTTCAGATGCACACATCCCATCATCCTTTGCCACTTTCTGCAGCAACTCTGAGGCCTCTTTTCTGAGCATCTTTACTTACATTTTGCCGGGAAGATAGGTCAGTGGCATAACCACCTTCCTGGCAAGTATAAGGCCCTGAGTTCAATTCCTAGTACTCCCCCTCCCCCAAAGTGTAACTTTTTACCTGGCTGTCTCAATGTCCTGAATGGATTCAAAACATCTCCTTTAATGGTCATTTTCACTTTGGAGAAGAGCTGGAAGCCAGACAGGGCCAGATTCAGTGAATAAATGGATGAGGACGTAGTGCTGTTTTTACGAACAGCCTTTCTGTTGGTGGTACCGGCAGCAGCAGTCACTGTATTTTCAATCACATCTCAGAAAGACACTCAGGAAAGAGGACTCCAGAGCTGCTGCAGAAAGTGGTCAGGGCAGTGGGATGAGTGCTCAAGACAAAGGGGAAGATTTTTGAAGGCAATTCATGTAAGAATGTACTGTAATAAATTTTTAGTTTTGATCACCCTTGTACTTGAAAATAAATAAGACTTACAATGATATACATAAAATTAAAACTTTTAAAATTGCAAGGTAAAATTTTCTAAGTTTGGGAATGAGAACAATTTCCTGAGGATAATCAGATTTTCAAAGGAAAAGGCCAAAATACTTGACTACACAAAAATATAAATGTTTGCTGGTTGTGGTGGTGCATGCCTGTACTCCTGGCACTGGGGAAGCTGAGGCAGGACTGCTGTGAGTTGAAGCCAGCCTGGGCTACATAAGGAGCTCAAGGCCATGTCTCAAAAACAAAATAAACAAATAAAAAACAAGTTTTGGGGCTGGCGAGATAGCTCAGTGGAATAAGTGCTTGCCTGGCAAGTGCAAGGTCCTGAGTTTGATCCCTGGTACCAAGAAAACAAACGAAAACAAAAACAAAAACCCACCCCCAAGTTTTTAATGTCAAGCAAAATAAAGCCACCTTTTATAAAGCAAAAAACTACTTTCAAAAAATTGATGACTATCCTAAATTCATACAATGATCATACAAATAGATGATAAATACTGAGAACCTCATAAGTGCACAAAAGACCCAAGCGGATGATATACAGAAGAGAAAAACAGATTGCCACAAAGATGGGACCAGCAAAGACATTCCCCTTACAATAACGGGATCTTTTTGAAGTAAAAGTCTTTTGGGGGAAATGGCTCCGTCCCATGAGCGTGGAGGGCGGGTGCTCAGGGTCTGCCGCTGGAGTAGAGTCTGTTCAGCTTCCCTGGAATCAGCTCAGCCATCAATGCTCAGACATGGCGAGTATCCACCCCCAGGGGCATCGGAAGACAGCTTCCGGGGCTTCATCCTGAGAAGCAGGCCTTGCTCGGGATGCTGGCATGTGTAGATATTTATCTTCTGCATTACCACTTTTAAAGCAAAAGAACTGGAAATAACCAAGAGTGTTGGGGTAGGAAACACCTTGGGTGATGGCCATAGCATGGGCGAGTGTAGATTCTGGAAAGTGATGTTGACTGAGATAGAAGGGACTCCTAAGACAGTAAGGAAAGAAGCGGAGTGTGCTTAGTTCCAGAGGAGTCTGGTTGATTGATGATTGATAACTGATTGGTGCAAGGGATGAGACCCGGGGCCTCCTGAGTAGCCTGTAAGGACACCAGGACTAGAAGTGGGCAGAAGGGCCCGCGGTGCTGCGTCCTGCCCCAGGCCAGCTCCTCCCTGCAGACCCTGCAGGAGCCGCACTCCAGCAGCGGGCTCGGCTGGGCCTCCCAGGAGGTGGTGCGCTCGTGGGTGTGGGCCAGGCCAGGCAGCTCCTGTCGCCACAGCCCCGGGACACCTCTTATTCTGTTCCCCAATGCCTTATAGATTACGATGAGTGTGAAAAGAAAGAGGATGACTGTGTGCCGGGGACATCCTGCCGCAACACTCTGGGCTCTTTCACCTGCAGCTGCGAGGGCAGAGCCCCTGACTCCCAAGTGGAATATTCTGGAAGAGCCTGTGCCAGTAAGTCTCCTAATCCTGGAGGGGGTGTCTTGGAGCTAGTCATATTTTTGTTATTGCTGTTGAGATAGGCTCTCACTCTGTAATCCAGGCCTGGCTTTAAACTCACTCTGTGGCCCAGGCTGGCCTCAAACACATGGTGAGTCTTCCTGCCTCAGCCTCCCGAGTGCTGGGATGATAGGTGTGCACCACCACGCCCGACTTGGAGCTGGTCTTGAGGGTGGCATGGTGTGCAGGGCGTGGCAGGAGTTTGGGTGAGAACACAGCTGGTGAGGATGGGCATCCTGAGCAGGCTGCCTTGGGGAGTCTTTGGGAGAAGATGGAGAGAGTTGAAGTGGACTGCCTGGGGCAGGAGCAGCAGAGGCAGGAAGGGGGGTGGGGTGATGTGTGGCACCACACAGGATGGAGCCCAGGATTTTCTGGGCAGGGCTGCAGCATAAGGCCCCAGCTGGGGGCCCATGTTAAAGATGAGCCTCTGAGGGTGGGTCTGCCCCAGGCAGGGCAGCCGGGCAAGTGCAGCAGGGCACATGTGTGTGGCTCAGCTGCGATGTAGCTGCTGTGGGAACAACATGGGTCCGGCACAGACGCTCACTCATGCCTCTGTTGCCTCTACCCTCAGGTGGCTCTCCTGAGAGCTCCACTCCAACCTCCAGCCCAGAGCAGCGCTCAGCCCTCACAGGAACCTCGACCACCCTCCTGCTGGGCACCCGTCCTGAGCCCCAGGGCCCGCCACCGCGGCTGAATCTGACTGGCGCAGTCAGGGTGCTGTGCGAGATCGAGCGAGTGGGCATCGCCATCCAGAAGCGCTTCCTGCAGCAGGAGGCCATCCCCGAGTCTTCCCTGTATCTAGGGCAGCCCTCCTGCAATGCCAGCCTCAGCAATGGCTCTCACGTGCTCCTGGCAGCTGGCTGGGGCGAGTGCGGGACCCTTGTGCAAAGTGTAAGGCGGGACACGGGGCACACTCCCAGATGTAGTGGTCCTGAGCCACAGGGGAACCAGGGGAACCAGGGAACTAGCCAAACCTCAGGTACCACGCAGGTGCCCAGCCAAGGGTATCGAGTAGCCCCGAGTTCTCAGCCTGCAGCCTGGGTCAGGAGGGAGTTGCCAGCCCCAGATCCTCCACGGAGTTCTGGGAAAATGCCCTGAGGTGGCCAGAGTCAGGTTGGGAGGGAAGAATGAAGAATGTGTGGGAAGAGCAGGAATTCCAGGACTCCCATGGGAATGCCATGGTTCACAAGCATGCGTGGAAGTGAGTGTGAGTCCCCATATCAGAACACATGTGTGCTTATGTGAGTGTGTGTATGTGAATGTGTGGTGCAGGTATAGGTATGTGTATAATATACGTGAAGGTGTGTGTGTGTGTGTGCTAGCTTTCCTTCACTGTAACAAAGTATCTGAGCTAAATCAGCTTAAGGTAAAAAGGGTGTTTTATGTATTTAGTACAGGGTCTACAGGGTCCACTACACAGATTGGAGCCTCCCAAGCACTGGGATTACAGGTCGTGCCACCATGCCCAGTCTCAGCGTGCCCTGGGGGTGGGGCTGGCACAGCATGCCAGGGATCTAACTGTGGTCCCTATGCCTGCCTAAGCAGGTGCTTTAGTCCGCTGATCTATCTGGCCAGCCCTACGAAGGTTTTTTGAGACAGTGTCTCACTATGCAGCCCAAGCTGCCTGGAACTCTCAGTGATCCACTTGGCCCTGCCTCCCAAGTCCTGGAACGAAGTGTGTGCCACCACGCCCAGCTGGGAGGAGAGGTGCATTTTCCCTCCTGGTCTCAGGGGTCTCCCAGGTTGCCCAGACTGTGGCACATGAGCCTCAGAGGAGCCTTCAGAGGCAGAACAGTGAGATTTGTAGGTGTGGGACACAGGAGTGCTCATGAGAGTGTGTGTGAGTATGCACAAGTGTGCAGTGCCTGTGTATGTTCCTGCAGGGGTCTGAACGCATTTGTGAGTGTGACTTCAAGGGGGCATTGTGTGAATTTGCAAATCTGTGTCTACAGATGTGCACATGTGAGCACAAGATGCACTTTATATGTGTAAATGTGTGCATGAGTATAAGCATGAATGAGTACATGCATGTATTACGTAGCTGCATGTAGCAAGTGTACAGCTGAGTGTGTGAGTGAGAATATGAAAGTATGTGTATATGGACATGTGTGCAAATATGCATATGAGTTAACATGAATGAATGTGAACCTGCCTTTAGTGTGAGTGTGTATATATGATTTTCCATATGTGGGTGTAAATATATGTGTGAGTCTAGGTGTGTGAATGTCTTATTAATGAGTGCATCTGTGGGTGACTATGAGCATCAGGGAGTCTGTGGGGTCCTGGCAGGGGCTGTACCCACCGGTGGGCACAGGATCCACTTTCAGGGACATTGAGGGCAGAGGCTGTACCAGGAGCTGGGCTGAAGGGCTCAAGACAAAAGGTAACAGTCCTGGCCATGCACAGGGATGTGGGGGCCTGGGCTTTGTCCCCAGGTACTTTGGAGCCCCAAGGCCCCAGGCAGGAAGGTTGTTCCATAGGCCTATGACCTCCAGTTCCCAACCCCCAGGCCAGCAGGTGAGCCATATCCAGCTGTGACCAGCTGCTGCTGGGTTCTTGGTCCAGAGCTGCTGCAGCCTGGGGTTTGTAGAACATATGCTAGGGTGCTAAAAGCAGGGGGGTCTGGGGAGCACACCTGTCATCCCAGTACCGTGGGAGGCTGAGGCAGTAACATCCCAAGTTTGAGCCCTGTCTCAAAATAAAAAATAAAAAGGGGCTGGTTATGTAGCTCAGTGTGAAGAGCCTGGGTTCAAAATGCACAGTACCGAATTTTTTTAAGAGCTAAAAGGCAGGTGCCCCCTTGCTATGTTAAGGTACTGCCCATGTACACTGGGCTGCTCCCCAGGAGCCTGTGCCCCCACAGGACAGTGTGGAAGGCTGCACACAGAGGCCTGTGGCCAGCTCTGTGCTCCCCGTTCCCTGAGCCAGCAGACACCTGCTCCAACAATGAGCCCAGAAGGGCTTAGGGGAGCAGAAAGGAAAGGAAATGTGTGTGGTCCAGGCCCAGGGCCTGCAGGAGCCATCAGCTCAAAGTGGATAGCCTGAGAGTCATTTGCAGGGTGGAGAGGGGCCGTGTGCTTGGCACACTCTGCCTCCTTCCCACCCACAGCAGGCGGCTTCTGCAAAAGCCACAATGCGTGCTGTCACTGGCTGTGCACGAGGCAGTGGCATCAGGGTTGCCATTACATACTGGAGGCTGAGCTTGCGCAAAGGCCCCCAAGCTGGAGCCTTTGCCTATAGCTCACTCAGTGCTCCGCCTGTGCCCAGAACAAGACCAGCACTGTGGTGAAGACGGTCCTGAGGAATGACAGGTTCCCAGATGGCGTCATCCACCACCGGACGATCCAGAGCCCCATTCGCTGTGTCTTCCGGAACGACCTGCTGACATCCCTGGGCTACACCCCAAAGTGGGGGTGAGTAGGGAGATGATGCTCCTGCCCTCCACAGCCTGGCGCCTTTGTGTGGGGGTGGGCCTTCAGGGCTTAGGCAGACCTTCCTTGGAGTCCATACAAATGGACACGATGAAAGCTTAATGAGTAACCCCTAGCTTCTCTAAGTTTTGTCCCAGACTTGTTTAGGATGAGGCCCAGCGCTCTCTCCACTCAGCTCCCCTAGGTACAGTGCAGTAGCCAGCTCTGCTTTGCGAGCAGCACCCAGTTCTCTCATCAGAGGGGTCCTCGCTGATTTCCATGCTCCTTGGGAGTTGCTTTCAGAGGGAGGACTGACCGGGACCTGAGGTCTGCAGTAATGAACCCTCTGACCACCACTTCTCCACAGGGTTTACACGGTCACAGAAGACCTACATGGTGCTGGAAAGTTTGTTACAGAAATGCAGCTGTTTATTGGAGATTCTCCCATACCTCAGAATTACAGTGTGTCTGCCAATGACGACATCAAGATCCAAGTGGGGCTGGACGGGCAGAAGAGCAGCCTCAAGGTGGTGCTAACAGAATGCTGGGCAACACCCTCCAGTGATGCCTGGGATCCTGTCACCTTTGGGTTCATCAACAACAGGTGGGCTTGGTGGGGGCTGGGCTGGCAGCCCCCTGGCACCATGACAGGCCCTGATTGCCATGTTTCCTCTCGCAGCTGCCCGGTCCCTAACACCTACACCAGCGTGATCCAGAATGGTGACTCCAGCAAGGCTCAGTTTAAGCTGAGAATCTTCTCTTTCATCAACAACTCCATCGTCTACCTGCATTGCAAGCTGCGGGTCTGCATGGAGTCCCCCGGCACTACGTGCAAAATTGTGAGTGTCAGCGCTCCATGGGTGAGAGGAAGTTGCTGTCCCTAAAAACCAGGGCCAGACAAACTTGGCACCAGAAGTGTTGCTGGGCGGGAGGCAGCTGGGTGAAGCCTGGAGAGCTGGTGGGCATTTCCAACTTGCCAGGGCCTGGACCTAGTGTTTGTGAGGCTGCAGTCACTGCCTGGTCACCTACCATGAAGCTGCTCCCGACAGTCGCTGACAGGGTGCCTGGGTATTGTAGCTTCCTGTCATTCTACCAACATTAAGGGACCATCAGCAGATAGCCCGGATGATAGCTTTCCCCTCTCTGTGCTCCATGCATGTGCAATGACCATGGGAAAGTTTGCAATTTTGCAGTCTTCTCTCCCCAGACATCTGTGTTTAAAGGTTTAAAAACTGCTCTGTGTGCCGAGGCAAGTGTACAAGGTGACCGTGTGCCTGGTCACCAAGGCAGGGACCAGTTGGAGAGCTCCACTGGGCTCCGTCAATCTGACCATGACACAGGTCAAGTGCTGTATTAGATGTAGGGCTGCTATGATACAGACTGGGCAGCAGCTGCAGAGTCTAACTCACAGATTGGAGAATCCAAGGTCAACCTGCTGGCGGGCTGTTTCCTTCCAAGACTGGGCCTCAGCCTCTCCCAGCTCCATCCTGGCTTGGAGATGTTTCCTCTGTGCCTTCACATCGCTTTCTCTCTGTACACACCAGTCTCTTTGGGTCCAGATTCCCCTTTTTACAAGGACCTTAGCCACACAGGATTAGAGCCTACCCAAGTGGGCTTGCCCTAACTTGGTTGCCTTCCCAAGTATAAGCACAGCTACAGCTATGGGGTTAGGATGGAATATCTCTCTGAAGGACCCATGGCAGCCCATCACAAGGACATAGTGGGCAGTGCCACAGAGGTTGGGGGCCTTTTTGTAAGGCAGAAGCAACAGGAGTTGCATGTGGCCACAGTGGCCTTTGGAAAAGCCATGGGTGAGACATGGTCTCCAGGCAGGGAAATAAAGGGCCAGCAACCATCACACATTTGGTGTGCCACTCCCTCGCTATGCCACCCAGGCGCCCCATGCTCCTCCCCCATCATGACACCTGAGCACAGAACAGCCTGACCCAGCTGGACATCACCCCAACAGTGAGCTCATCCCCCTAGAAGTTGGGCAACCAGTTTCAAATTTCCCTCCTTCCAAACCAACCCACAGAACTGCAATGATTTTCGGTTTTTGAGAAGCACCGAAGGCTCCAAGGTGCTGAAGATCTCCTGGGGACCTCTCCTTCGTGCGGCAGGTGAGTCCACACCTGTGGTTCAGGCAGAAAAGAGAGTCCGTTCACATGTGCAAACCAAGCAATTGCTTTGAAACGTGGAGTCTGAGATTTCCCTAAAAGACTCATGATAGTAGAAAGAACAGAAACATAGTGTGACAGCCAGGATCAGCTAGTAGAATGCTGAGCTCCTGAATATGGCATATAATTTATCCTGGCCAGCCCAGAAAGTGGGTCTGATATGGCCCCTGTGCTGCTGAGGGCAAGCCAGGGCTGAAAGCCAGGCAAGGTTGAGCACCTGGAAGTCTACAATGGAGCCACATGACCAGAGATGCTTCAGTTCCCAAGTAACAACACACATGGGCATGCAGAGGGGCAGCCGGGGCTGTGCATAGGGGTTGCGTTCTGTGTGTGTGCAAGTGGGTGAATTCCCTGGGGTGCATGCATGTTGAAAAGCTGTTTCACTTAGAAGATGCAGAAGAAGGAATTTCTGTTTTTTCTGGGTGCAAAATTTCCATCAACCAATTACCTCCCATGTTCTTTTTAATGTAATCTCTCTGATGGTTTTGAAAAAAATGGCTTGGGAATTTGTGTGCTTTGGGTGCCAGGAGATTGCTAGACATTCCCTTGCTTCTGTCTCCTCTCCTTTTAAAATCCTTGAGCTTCAGCTTCCAGAGGTAACAACGGATTCCCAACCTACAGGGCAACCCAGTGTGGCCCAGCATATCAGTCCTGGCCAGTGAGAACATTGGGGTGGTATGGCCACTTGAGGGCAACCCCTTCTGGCCACCTGGAGCTCTCCCCGACCCCTCATTCCTCCCATGCTCCCTGTTCTTCAGCCCAGTGTCAGAGCAGCTGTTCCACAACCATCGGGGACCCTGAGCACCCCAGGGCATGGGTGACCGCCAGGGGCTGGGCCCAAGGATACCATAGTCCAGAGCTGGGCTATACCCCAATTTCTACGTTGGAAACAAATGTCTCTTTGCTTTAAGCCACTGCTGTTTTGGTCTCCTCTTGCTGCAGGAGCTGGTCTTGGCTAGTTTTCTTGCTCAGCCTCACTGACACTCGACCCCTGTTCTCTGGGCTGCTTAGGTGGCTATACCCTGTGTCTGGCTGCCCACAAGGATGCGAGGGCATAGCATGGCCAGTGTTTCCCAGTGGCTGGTTCTCACCCAAATCATTTGGGAAGTGAATAAAGCAGGCACAGGTGCTCGCCCATACCCCAAGTGCAGAATCTCTAGAGTTGTGGGGGCCTCAGGCCATAGCTGGCTTTGTTCCTGGACAAAACACTTTCTTCTTCTAATTTTCTTAAATTTCCAGGGAGGCCCAGTCAGGCTGGGGCTGATAGGAAAGAGTACAGGTCCTCACCTGCAAGAACCAAGCCCTGTACTCGCATATAGGTGTCTCGAGGATGTCTTACCCAGAGTGGGAAGCCCTGGGTTGGAGTTAGGACACAGGGCTGTGCAGCTCACTGCCTCTGTCACCCCTCAGGTGAGTCTGAAGATACACCTCTGAATGTAAAGCCACACCTGGCCACCAGCTACGTGGTCCTCATCACAGTCGCCACCTTGGCAGTGGTGGCAGGGGCTGTGACTCTCCTCATCCTGCGCTACCAGAAAACCACTGGGAAATACAACTTCAGGATGCAGCCGGATAGCTTTGGCTACCAGGCGTTCTCTGGATAGAAGTCCCAGTCACAAAGGTGGGTGAACGGGAGGTCTGCTGCCGGGCTCCTCATCACCTGGGGTTGGCAGGGCAGTTTGGCAAAGGACAAGTCTGTCCATCGTTGCATGGTCCCCAACAGGAGAGGCATCCTCCCCCCGAAAGTGTGAACCCTGATTCCCCAAGGGACACCAACGGCCTGCAGATCAGCCTGGAGCATGAATGATCTTGGAGTTCCTGGTCAGGTCCTGAAATCTCCTGTCCCAGACACTGTGCTGTCCCTGGGGGACTGCTTGCTTGCCCTGACACAAATGATTTAAACATTCAAGTGCTTTTGCATCTGTCATGTACTCTTGCGGGCAGGGGCCCTGATGCTGCCTACCCCAGGGGGCAGCATTCACACGTAGCCCACGCCACACATAGCCCACATACCTCTGCTTTGCATTTTACTCAAATGACTCGTGACAAAGAATGCAGTGTAAATTCTGGGTGAATATTTGTTGCTCTGCATTGTTTCAGGACAGTGAAAAACAACAACAAAAAATGTACCTGTTTAGTACAGATGTACTTTTTTTTTTTTTTTTGAACTGGGGATTGAACTCAGGCCCTTGCACTTGCCAGGGAAGCGCTTCTTCCACTGAGCCATCTCCCCGGCCCCTAGATGTACTTTTTAAAGACTATTTTCCCTCTACAGTTACTGGAGTCCAGTGGGCATGGAGTGCCCATTCTGTGTCTGTCTCAGTTATTTCACTTGTTGCTGGAAAAAATAGCTGACTCCCACAAGTTACAGCAGGAGTTTTATTTGGCTTACAGTCTGTGGAGGGTTCAGTCCATGGTTAGCTGGCTCCAAGGCAGGGCAGTGTGGCAGAGGGCCTGGTGGAGGAGAGCTGCCTAGGGCACAACAGATGGGAGAGGAGGCGCAGGAGGGAGATGAACCCTTGCAGGCTCCACCTCCCAACATCGCCTTCAGCACCAATCACTGATGAGTATTGCACCCACTGATCCAGTCACCTCCCACAGCCCATCTCTGAGCACATGAGGCCTCTGGGGTGCTGTACATCTAGATACGAACCCTAACGACAGCTTCTCTCTCCTGAGCAAACTGACCCAGGGGACCTTTTCCACACAGGTAACTGCGAATCAAGCTCAGATCTCAACTCCTGAAGCATTAACAGTAGTCAATTTATGCAGCGCTTTGTTCTGACACTCAGAAGAACCCAAGAAGGATGGCAGTGGTCTCCATCTGTCCTCAGGAGGCCACTGACCGGTAGGTTCCAGACCAGCAGCACCCACCAGGAAGAGGGCAGGGCTGTTGGAGACGGAGGCAGAGTGCTGGGGCATCCTGGATCCTTCAGGCCAGCACAAACGCAGCTCCTCTCACCCAAGCCACCTGCACTGTCATCAGACCCTCACCCTCCAGTGCCGCGCTCACTGACAACCAGCACGCAACACACTCACCGGTTATGCAACATTTCACATTTTATAAGGCTCTTTGACAATGGCTGTGAAGCTCTCTTACAAATAAGTCTGCCTTGTAAAGCCATCATTGCTAATGTTATTTCTAGGAGCCGTATAGAAACAGAAAGAATCAATTGACCATGTGACTAAAATGTCCAAAGTACCATGGTCTACAGGAAAGGATTGATGCAGAAATGTCAGTGTGACCAAGTCATTGTTTTACTCTGTGTTGCTAGCTTGTTTTTATTTAAACAACAGCAACATCAAGGACAGAAGCACAAAGGACCTATATAAATTTTTTTCTAATAAGTAAAAGTGCTGTTACATATAGGTACAACCCTCTTATCTTCAAGCATGTTCACAGCCAGGTTTTCATATCTCTGGGGAAGATGAACCTCATACTTAAGGTCATGAATGACTGAACAAGGAAATGGATCTAGCATATAACTGTTTGAGTCTGGAATTTTTTCACCATTGCACCGTACTAAGAGATACTGCTTTTTACTTTATTTGAAGCTAATGAAAATTGATTAGAGAGCTAATACCTTAAAGTATAGCATTGTCCCTTGATGAACTTAGAATCCCAACAGGATGGTAGTTTTTAATTCATAAGATTTGTTCTGTTGCATGTAGTTAGCTGTCACTCAGACAGACTATTTGGGAAAAGGGCATTTTGATTTATTGGATATTCTCAAAGTATGAATGACAAAATGTGATATGTGTGGATAACCGATTTGGCGCAAATGAATAAATTGAAGGTGACATTGAAAGGTGACCGGCTGTACTGGCTTCTCCACATTGTTCAATTCACACCATAGGCACCTAGGGCATCTGGAATGGGCCAGTGCCATGCCAGGCACCAGGGGGCAGTGGGAAGATGCTCTAGTCCTTGCTGAGCCATGCCCTGTCCCGACATTCTGTGCCTACTGCTGAGCAAGGGTGACTCAGTGCTGTGAGTGTTCAGTAAGCCCAGGGAGAGTCCTACAGCTCAGTGACCCCTGGGTTTCAGAGAAAGTACATGGCTTGGGTTTTAAGCCAAATCTTTCAAACTTCATCTCAATAAATGGGCTGCACCCGTTTGTGTTTCATGTAACACTGGATGCTTGGTGTCCTCTCTTTTTCCCACCTCCACCCTTGGCTCCTTCTTGATGGAACTTCCCGAGAAGCTGTATGCCTTTGTCTGCTTGTCCAATCCCCAGAAGTCTGCACACTCAGATGCATCCTGTGGCCCTGAGCTGTGTGAATCTGGACCACAAGGAGTGGCTCAGTGGCTCACTATGGTGCAGAGGGTCCTTGGTCCTCATCTTAGTCCAGGAAGTTTAGATCCCATGGATAAGTTCATGGAATCCCTTCAAGTTAATTCCAATCTACCACTTCCAGTGCAACCCATGGTGAGAATAAGGACACTAAAGCATATTTATAGTTATGGTGAGCCAAGGAGTCCTAAGTCCAGCCATGGTGATGGCTATCTGGGACAAAGGCCTCAACCCAGGGCTGAACCCAGGTTTTACTCAGTTATAAAGGAGGAGTGGCTTGAGGATGAATTACTGTGAGAATTGCAGGAAGTAGGTGAGTGCTGTGAGCTGGGCTAGGTAGGGGGTCTGCATTTACCTCTGCAATATGCAGAGAGGATATGCAGGGAGTAATCTGCTTTACACAACTGAGATAGTATCTAATGTTTTGGGGTCTGGTGCTTCACCTCTGATGTGTAATCCCCCAAGCCCCAGGAAGTCATAGCCTCTATCTCGAGGCTCGATCCCAGCCGACTGCGCGCACTGGCTCTTCAACCTGTCTCAATCCGGCTCACATTAAAGAGCAGCAGGTGGGGGTTACCAAGGAAACACGCATGCCATCTTCAAAGACAACCACCAGCACCTCAGCTAGACCAATATGTGCTGCTTCAATGTAATTGAAGGGATAAGCAAAATCCTGACCAGCTCTGTACCTATCAATACATGGAAATAGGGTCAGGCACAGCCAAAATGGAGACGATTGCTCTTCTTTCAAGAAGAGTCGCCCAGGTGGTCCTCCACACTGTGATGGGAGGCCTTATGGGGCCTCTGATGGAGGATCTTATGGAGGGTCTGATGGAGGAAGGTCTGATGGAGAATCTGACAGAAGAGGCTTTGTTGGACTTGAAGATCCATCCATTGCAGCTGCGGCTTTCTCCAGACCCTCTGTCACAGATTGCATCTCTCCATATAACCACTAGATGGCGGACAAGCCAAGCCTGTGATAGCCTGCGTAGCCCCTGTGAGTCCACAGCAACCCCAGGCCTGGCCTCCACCTCCTTCGCTCTTTTTCTGGGACTTCAGCCTCCCGCCTTGAGGGGGGTTAGATCTGTAATTATGTCTTCATGGGGCTACACTGCTGGAGGGAAAGGCTCCTAGGAGGTCTTGTCCCAGCTCAGGAAGGGGAGCTATCTCTTGAGGGCCCCTGGGCTGCATCCTGGGAGATGAGCTGGTGATGCACGCCCAGCAGCTGTAGCTGGATCTGCTTCTGTGAGCATCTGCAAGGGAGATGCACCTTCTCCTCCTACCATTTCTAGGAGGACGAGGTGACTGGTGTTTTCCAGCTCTCTGTCTGGGCAGGACACACACCGGGGCCACTGCAGCCCCAGCCACGCTGTGCCTGAGCAGAGAACACAGGACCTACCCAGCAGAGTGCAGCCCCCAGAGCCTGACCAGACCAAGAGTCTTCTGGGGGACCAGGTGGGGCAGGGTCTCCACCTGCCGTGCCCGCCTGGGAAACAGCTGCAAACCCACAGTAGACAAGGGAGAGAAAGAATAACTAAAACATAATTAATATGCAGATTTCCAATAGGAAACCACCCCAGTCACTGACAACACATAGGTCCCCATGCTCAGGACCTGAGTCCACAGCCCTGCGGTTGGGGACCCGTGCATCCTGCCTGTTTCAACAGAGGCAGGTGTGAGAGGGCCGCACCCCACCCAGCTGACAGGATGAGTCTGATGGACCCCAGGGAGGCATCAGGAAAGGCAGGAAACCACCGCACCTGGGAAGAGAAGCCAGGCACAGCCCACACTGGCCGTAGGGTCCCTGAGGGTTTGTGCCCAGCGAAGCCCCTGCCCAAAACTCTGTGATGCGCCCAGGTCCAACACTTCCTACAATCTTTTCTTCGTACTGGGAATTAAGCTCTGTGCCATATTCCAGTCATTTTACTTTCACCTGAATCTCATGACATGAATTACCCAGGCTAGTCTTGAACTTGGAATCTTCTCTCAGGCTCCCAGAGTGCTGGGACAATAACTATGCCCTACCATACCTGGCTCAAGATCCAAAAAATTTTTGGAGTGCCAACATGACACTTCATGTGGAAAATCACAGATCTGACTTCCTTTGATAGCTCACAGCAGGTACTGTATAAATGATCTCAGGCTCCACGCAGAAGGTGCATTGCTGATACACGCGAGACTTGTGTGCAGACCTGCTCCTATTCCAGCTTATTTCATTACACAGATGCACATATTCCAATCGGAGAAAACCCAAAATCCAAAAGCTCTTCCAGCCCCAAGCATTTGGGATGAGAGCTACTCCATGGGAGCAATGTTTTACAGAAATTATTCTAGAATTCTTGGCAGACCCAAGCTCTCATGGTTTCCTTCCTGCTGCCCTTAATCCTCAAATGGAGACCAGAAGTCCCATGTCCCCAGTACTTGGGTAGAGGAAGAGGTAGGAGGATGTGGGGAGACCAGCACCCCTGCTAGTGCTCCCAGGGATGGATAACCTGGGCCTCCCCTGAGAGCCCCATGGTGGTTGTGAGAACTGGGAACCAGGGCTTGAACTTGCAACCCTCCTGTCTCAGCCTCCCAGGCTGCTGGATTACAGGTGTGTACCACCATGCCCCACTAGAAGGCAGCCTTCCTGTGCCCATGGAGGCCATGCACAGGGAGCCCTGCATCATGGGGGTAGGGAGTGAAGGACTCTGGGATCTGGAGGGCTAGAGGTGGGACTCTGAACTGGACTTGAGCCGCCAAGTATGGATTTCTGGTGTTGTTCATCTCCACAGCGGGATAAACCAGGGCAAGGTGCAGGGGCACTCTTTATAGGACTCTGGCACATCACCACTGACCCCAAACCTTCCGAAGTGCAGCCCTTGGAGGTGGGGGGAGGGGTGTCCTGCAGATTCTAGGACCAGCTTTTGTGTGTCCAGTTCTTATAAAGCCCCCCGCCCCATCAAGCTGAGCGAGACTGGAATCTTCTGTGCGGAGCAGATCGTGAAATCCAGGCGGACTCTAAAGAGTTCGGGTGACAGGTGTGCATGGTCTTACCGACTGCAGCATACAGGCAGGTCTCTTCGGCGGATGCAGTGGGAGCCACCTCTAGAGGGCGCCATACACAAGCCCAGGCAGGGCGCTCAGAATCATCATGGTGGATTTTTATCATTCAAAGTAAATAAAGGGCCGGCAAGATAGCTCAGTGGACTAAGTGCCTGCTTTAGCAAGCTCAGGGAAAGGGCTCAATTCCCAAGTCCCGCGTGCCACCCTGGCCCTGCCCCCTGGGCACCCTGAGCCTGTAATCAAGTCTGGGCATGATGGCACATGCTTATAATCTCAGCACTTGAGGAGGCTGAAAACAGGAAGATCACCACGAGCTGCACAGTGAGACCCTGTATCCAATTAAAGCCAGAAGGTCATTAGGGGTCCTTATGCTTATGATTGCCTGAGGGTAACTGCCACAGAAGACCGCTGGAGTCAGAAGCCAGGAGCCTTCAGAGGCCAAAGCAATCTATACAAGGTCGTCTGCCCTACAGCTGCCTGCCCAGCCTTGGCCTCACGCCACTCTTATATCGATCCTTGTGGCCGAGGATGATTGTTTCAGAAGATCTGGTGCAGTCTTCTACATGTGGCCTTTAAAAATGACCTGTGCCTCGACCCTCTTGAGCATGCTCCCCGTTTGCTGCTCTTCCCTTGCAATGGGAAGAAGAGCAGGACTCAGCCTGGGCTCAGGGGAGAGGTGGAAGTCAGCTCAGGGGTCTCAAGGACTCAGGAATAGGGGCCAGTGCAGTTTGAGAGGACACAGATGCTCCAGGCCCAGAGTATGTCCAGTGTTGGCCACCACAGGGGTCCCTACTAGCAGATGCTCTGCTTGGCCAGGTCTTCCCTGCTGAATTCTGATCCCACCAATTGGGTCCCTAAGCTTTTGGTCCATTTTGAGGATGGGTGATGAAGACTTCTCTCCTCAGCTCCTCACTAGGGACATGCAGGCTCCTGGTCCTGTTTCCCTGGATCTGCCTGGTTGTCCCTTACACCGGGCAGGAGGCAGGCCAGAGAGGCTGGCTCTGAGTGAGGAGAGGCGGTCCCAGAAGAGTGAGAGCCCCGGCCTCCATGGGCACCTCCTTTGGCCAACTCTACCTGCAGTCTGCACCACCGCAGCAGGGACCAGAGGGAGGAAGAAGAAGCCCTCCAGGTACAGCAGGTTCTGTGAAAGACCAGTCTTGGCTTTTGATCCTTGTCTTTAACTCTCTCGGGAGCTGTTGGCAGGGACAGATGCCCATCCCCCTGGCCTGGCCTCTGGGCCCCTGTAGCAGCTGCACCTGCCCTCTTCCCCTCTTTCCTGTTGACCAGCCAGGCACCTGGAGGCTCCTTCTGCATTTGTGCCCTGAGTGTCGGGGGCAGCTCGCCATGAGGTGCTCCCAGAACTCTCAGATTCCCACGGCCTGGGAAGGAGGCCTTTTCTGCTCTGTGTGAAGGGCGCCACACCCCAAGATGGCTTTTTCCTGTCCCCAGAGACAAACAAAGGCAAGCACACAACAGCAGGCATTGCTGGCCTGGGGCCATGGCATCGCGCAACCCAGGCCTTGGCTGGCCACATCTGTCAGGGACCGTGTGCAGTGCTCTGAGTCCTGCAGATGCATGGTTACAGCTGCTGTGGCTTCAGGAAGAGGCCTTCGTCCGGGTGGGAACTGGCTTTGCGAGGACTCTG
This sequence comes from Tympanoctomys barrerae, assembly GCA_002564285.1. Classification (NCBI taxonomy): domain Eukaryota; kingdom Metazoa; phylum Chordata; class Mammalia; order Rodentia; family Octodontidae; genus Tympanoctomys; species Tympanoctomys barrerae. The sequence goes on along the minus strand of NDGN011472276.1, from coordinate 6,389 downwards.
CCTGCCTGCCCCGCCTGCTGTGAGGGTCTGAGGGGGCAGCACTGTTGTCATTGTTCCCAACGGGTCCCATTGCCCAGGCCCTGGTGTCACTGCAGAGCAGGAACTCAAAATACCAAATCTTGGGGGCCTCAAAATAAATGTTCCAGCTGCAAAAGCTGTGGCCGCAGCCCAGAGGATTTAAAGCAAAACCCTTGTTGCCTGGGCTTCTGAGATCAGCTATCCAATGTGGTCTTCTGGGGCCAAAGAGAAGGTGTCATGGGGCTGTGGCCCAGAGGTCTAGGGGTGCTGCCGCCAGGCCTCCCTAGCTTTCCCAGGCCACCCTTCTGGCTCTATCCTGTCCTTTTTTCCATCCTCTGGCCTACATCAAAGGATCCTGGTGATTACTTTGGGCTGCAGGATAACCTGAAATGATCTCCCTATTTTGAGGTCAGCTGATTAATAATTTCTGTCCCGTCTGCCGTTCCCACCTTGAGAGACAACTCGCATGTAGCTAGAGCCTGGGCTGGAGAGAGTTTTGGCTTCAGTGGCCTCCTGCCCTAGTCACCACACGGAGCCACACGGGCCCTGGAGCACCTGCAGCACAGCGGTTCTAAACAGGGAGATATACAACTAATAAACCATGTTGGACAAAGGACATGCATGTACTCATACATGAGGAGCCACGGAAAACCACACTGAATGTGCGTTCTTACAGTAAAAGACCCATTGTCCTCAATCCCCCTCACTCTGAGCACGCTCTTCCCACCGCCCTACCCGCTTCCTGCAGCAGCTCTGGAGTCCTCTTTCCTGAGTGTGTTTAGCTGCTCTGTCCTGGCTGCCTTGACATCCTGAGTGGCTTCAAAACATTTCCTTTTCATGGTCATTTTGAACGTAGGAAGAGCCAGAAGCCCCATGGCGCTAGATGACGAAGGACAGAGACACAGCGTCCAGTTGTAACAAGCCCGCTTTTCTGTTGGACGGCGTGGACGGCAGCAGTGCCTGCATTTCTGCTCACACTTTGTAAAGATGGTCAGGAAAGAGGACTCCGGAGCTGCTGCAGAAAGTGGCAGGGACATGGGACGGGCTGTTGGAAGTGAGGAGAAGGATTCTGAAGGGGATTCATGGCAAGGTGTCTTTTACTGTAATCAAATCTAAAAATTCAAACCCTCACCCCCCTCTGACTGCATCTCCCCTGGCAGCTCCTGGGCCCCTTTTGTGACTGAGGAGTGTTTGTCTCTGTGGCACCTGGCGCATTTGCTCCTCCACAGGCTGTGACTGTAATTCCCACAGAGCACAGGGCACATTTGCCACCCTCTGGGCTCCCTGCTTGCCCCTCCGGGGCCTGCTGGCATGAAGCAGGGTCTCCTCTGCTTCCTGTCTGTCCCCGGGGGATAGCACCTGCTCTCTCTCCTCCCTTTCGAGGTGGAGGTTCAAAGCAGGGAACGGGTGGTGGCATCTCAGCCTCTGGAGAGGTCACAAGGGTGCCAGGCTGGGAGGCAGTGGACACAGGCTCCGGTGTGCTCTAAAGGACCCCAGGTGCTGCGGGCACTATGTGAGTTGAAGCCACAAAATTTGGTGGCCCTGGGGAAGGTAGGGAGGACAAGCACTGGGTGGCTCAGCCTAATCTTCTGGTGGCTGCTGATTTTGCCACCTCCCTTCTTTACATGTGACTGAGAGGACCCTAATTCTCTTATCATCTCTCTTATCAATGGGAGAAACTCAGAACCAAGCTCAGAGCAGGCACTTCCTGGGGCAGCCGCAGCCTCTCACAGACTTTTTCACTGGATAGAAAGTGCATCCAGGAGAACTTGGGGGGTGGGAGGGATGAGGGGGTAGAGGTGGCTGCGACTTGCTGGAAAGGGGACCAGACAGTCTATGTCACCTCAGCCGGTTCACGTTCACAGCCAGCAGAGAAACCCAGACCTGCACAGACATACAGATACACATGGACAGACATGGACACGAAGTGATGGACAATACCCACCCACCACTGAGTGCTCCACCTACCTGTCTCCTGCCCAGTGCTGCACATTGTCCCCAACAGATGTGGCCAACCAAAGCCTGCGTCCCACTGTGCTGTGGCCCCTGGCCAGCAGTGCCTGCTGTTTGTATGTTTGCCTTTGTTTGTCCCTAGGGGCAGAAGAAAGCCATCTTGGGGTGTGGTGCCCTTCACACTAAGCATGAACAGAAAAGGCCTCCTTCCCAGGCCGTAGGAAGCTGAGAGCCCTGGGAACACTGGTTTTCTGCTCAGGGTCCCAGCTATAGTGTGTGGTGAGGTGCAGCTGGGTCAGAGATGGGGACTGGGACAACAGGGCAGGTGCGCCGGCCAGGGAAGGTTGACTGGGCTCCCAGCTCCAGCATGGAGCAGCAGCCACGAAGAAGGGAAACTGGGTCCAGGGTGAGGGGCTTTGGAGTTCCATGGAGCAATGGGGGTGGGGAGCAGGTTTCGGGCCTGAGCCTCACAGACCCCAGCAGAAGGGGCCAGGAGTGCTGTGTGGTCACCGCTGTGTGGTCACAATAAACAGTAGAAACCACGCACAGATCAACTGGTGAGAACAAAAGGGGCTTTCGTTATTGGGGTCCCTTCTCAAAATTCACTCTACTCTGAGATGCCATCTTGCTGCTGTAACTCAAGTCACCTGTCTACAAGAAATTCAAGGTGGTGTAGTTTAGGTGGTCAGGTGGCCAAGGGGGCCAGCTATGATGTTTGTTCTACTTATTTGTGCTGAGTCCATTCACTCTGTTTTTTGGTTCATCATAAGAAATTGGATTTACTTTTCTATTTTAGTAGATTTAAACCTATGGGCTATCTTGCTTGCTAATTCAATAAGCAATGATAAAACAGAACAGTTTTGGACAGTCCTTCAATAACCAGAATGGCTTTTTTTCCTTTTTAAATAGAAAAATGTGCAATCAAGATACAAATGACAAAAGCTGATCTGAAATGCAATGGAAAACTTTTGATTTAAAAAATGAGGATCTAGACACCCATGCTTCTTTTTTTCTCCCATGAGGGAGAAAAGGAATCAGAAGAGAAACAGAATCACTCGGGTTGCCACAGCCAGGCTGTCCCTGAGCTCCACAGCCCCCAAGACCCAGGATGGGCGGGGGATGTCAGGTCCAGTGGCTCTGGGGCAGGTCCTGCAGCAGCCACTGTGGAACACAGGGCTGCTTACAAAGAGCAAAGATTTATCTGGCTCATGGTTTCAGAGCTTCTGGTCCATGGCCAGGCAGGGCCCATGCTCCCAGGCTGCAAGGTGATGGTGTGTGTGTTGGGGGGGGGGGTGGCGGCGACAGAGAGGAGTGGCTTGGCAAACTGGTCACATCCAGGCCAGGAAGCAAGAGGATGTGTGTGTGTGGGGGGGACTGTCCCCTTCAAGTCACACCCTCAGTGATTGAATGACTTCCCAGTAGGGACCACATGGGGTCTAGGGGCCTTCCAGACATTTCAGATGCAAACAATAGCAGCTGTCAAGCCTATCTGCATCTGAGAGCAAAACATCCATGTCTCTGCTGATTATAAGATAAGAGATGAACACAAATGCAAGGGAACCAAATGCAAGGGAACATGTGCCAGGTCACTGAGTGAGTGTAAGAAAGTGGGATGACAGAAAGCACCAGGAAGCCCAGCCCTGTGCTTGTCCCGGCAATGCCCTTGCACCTGAGTGACCCAGAAGGCCTCAGGAACTCCAGAGGCAGCCAGTGGGGCTCCTGAGCGGAAGGCAGGAGAGCCTTAGGCTGTGGAGAAGACAGCACTCAGCACACGTCCCCGGCCACAGAGAGCTGTCCACCACATAAGAGCCTCCCAATGCCACTATGGATAGGGGACTCTTCTATTTGCTAACTTCTTAATTTTTGCTTATATTTTTCTTTGAAATACTGGGGATGGAACCCAGAGCCTTCACACTGAGCTTAATTTTTATTTTGAGACAGTGTCCCATAAATTGCTCCATAACCAAGACTGGGTTTGAACTTGTGAACTTCCTGCATCAGCCTCCCAGAGAGTGCTGGGATCACCAACATGCACCACCACGCCCAGTTTATTCACTTCTTTCTGTACTGTCTCCAGGCTTTTACTCTGAAACAGTTTTAGAGGCACAGAAAAGTTGAAAGAATTGTACAAAGAACACTACCTACCCACGGCTAGATCAGCAAGGATCAGCAGGCTGTCTCCTGTGGACTCCCTGTCTGCTCCGTTGTTGTCTGGCCTGCAAGCTAAGAAAGGTTTTTCCGTGTTTAAATGGTTGCAAAATAACCAAAAGAAGGGAAGAATTTTGTGACACACGAAAGTCACGTGGGATTCATTCTCAGCACCCGCAGACAAAGTGCTCTTGGAGCATAGGCTCACAGGTCCCCTAAGACGTTCGCTCTGGCGCCTACAACAGAAGCATGGGGGGACCATGTCAGGGACTGAGAAGCATGGGCTGGGGCACCCAGAAGTGTACAGGGGGAGACTGGGTTGACAGTGGTTGGTGCTTTGTTCCTGAATAAAACAGAGTTTTCCTAACCTTTTGTCTATTTATTCAATTTGTTACTGAGAAAAGAACATTGAAATCTCCAACACTAATGTATTCAATGTTTTCTTTTCTTTTTTGTATTTTAGGACAGGGTCTACAGGGTCTCACTGTGTAGATCAGGCTCAGAGTGATTCTCCTGTTTACAGCCTCCCAAGTGCTGGGATTACAGGCGCACGCCACCATGCTCAGTCTCAATCAGTCTCAGCATGCCCCCGGGTCAGGCCAGCATAGCAGGCCTTGGGATCGAGCTCCTGGCTCCTGAATCTGCCTAAGCAGGCACTTTAATCTGATGAGCTATTTGGCCAGCACTTACATGTTTTCTTTTCTAATGGGACACCCTCTGCTGCCTTAATACCTGGATACACTGACAATAGTTCTCTCAGGCTCAACACACTGCTCTCCAGCGCTGACTGCGGATGTGTGCGTGGCTCCACGTAGACCCACCTCCTCTTCCAGGATCTATATTAATTGGTGCACACACATTTGGGATTCTTGAATCCACAGAATAAATTTACCCCTGTGTCATTCTGAAGTAGCCCTCTCCATCTGTGTTGGGCCGGGATATTGTAAATGGATCTCTTGTAGGCAGTATATAGTCACATCCTCCTGTTGGTCCACGTCACACACTCCTGCTTCTAAGGGCACTCAGCCATGACAGGTGAGAGGACTCAGGGGTGTGCTTGTAGTTAAACCTACCATATACAGTTTGTCTCCTTCATCTATCAATTCCTATCTGTCTACCATTTACCTGACCTCTGTCCTTTCTCCTCCCTTATTCACATTCACTGAGCATTGACTTTTTTTTTTTTTTTCCTCACACAGTGGTAAAATGCATAATACAAAAGTTGTTGTTGTTTTGAGACAGATTCTCACTTTGTAGTCCAGGCTGGCCTGGAACTTGCATGGGTCATCCTGCCTCAGTCTCCAGAGCTGGGATGACGGGTGTGCACCACTCTGCCCGGTGAATTTGAGTTGTTTTTAATTTTATCTCCAGCCTTGGCTTATTAGTTGTGTTTCTTTGTTCCTGAGCAGTACTCTCCTGTATTTGAGCATCATGATCTGTGGCATCCTTAGCTTGCCATGGTTTCCCCCAAATTCCGTGCCCCTCCTCACCGGGTGGTAGAAGAACCTTCTAACAGCCTTATGTCCACCCTTTCTTTTACACCAAAGTTGGTGTACACTTCTCTTTACACACTAGGAATCCATGGTAAATAATCTTCCTTTCTCAAGTGCGTCTGTGGGAATCACAATTTAATAGGAAAATTATCTTTAATTACACACATTGCTAGTCTCAAATGCCAAGATGACCGAGCTAATGCCTGCCTCTTTCCCTGGCCTCCCGAGGGTACTGTTTGTACTATGATTGCGGCGATGTTTAATGCTGCTTTTATTTATTTGTCTTTCTGCTTCATTAGACAATAGGGCTCTTGAGAGCACAAACAATCTCTATTCATCTCAGGCCTCTGCACGATTCCCGGGGTGCAGCAGGGGCTGTCCAGTGCTGGTCATTGCTGATTCCCCATGGCCTACTGACTGGGTGAGGGAGGACAGGCCTTCAGAAAGGGAGACCCTAGACATGCTGGACATGCAGGCCAGGGGACAGGGCCAGGGACACCTCCTCACCTCTGTCCTCACACTCAATCAGCTCCCATGCAAAATGTGGCAAGGTGGGGGGGCACCCCCTTCAGAGTGTGCTTCTGTGAGACCTAGCTGACCTTGGCCAGCTCAAGGGGGCTGTGGGTCATAGCCATGTTCTTGAGTCCTCATCTTGAAGCTGCGTGGATCTGGTCTGAGTGGTGAGACTGGGGGTGTAGCTAGAGACCAAGACTGGGTGTCTTAGTTACTTTTCTCTCGTTGCTGGGACAAATACCCGACACTCAAAATGAAGGAAGG
>NDGN011472274.1:0-11276 GCA_002564285.1 Tympanoctomys barrerae | reverse complement strand
ATCACTGAGTCTGATCTAGTAGTGAGACCCTGAACACCCTGTAGACCCTTCCCTAAAAAAAAATACAAGAAAAAAAGAACTAGTTATGCCTTTGAATTTCATATTTCTCTACATAGTATTAGTTACTTAAAAATGTTCAAGTCCCTGCAATTTCAAACTTTAGTGTAAAGAAGAACCACTGGGATAGCACTGTGAAATGTAGGCTGTCGGAGCCCAACCTTTAGGGATATTCTTAGTCATTTCTTGCTTGTATGGAAGGCTCAGAAGCTGGCACTTGCTTTTACTCTTTCCATTCATTTCCCCCCCTCTTGTCCTCCCTTTCTTCCTCCTCCTTTCAGTGAAATCACCTGTTAGTTCTCATGCTGGAAACCTGTGGGCCAAAATTTGAAAAATATGCTGTAGTCTATGGTTATATCAAAGTATCCTTCTGAAAAGAATCAAAGTATCCATGCTTTCTGTCTTCATTTATGATTCCATTTTCTCCTCAATTTATTTTCTATGAGAACGAGTCTAATGTTTTTTTTCTGTGACTCTGAGAACCACCAATGTTTATTTCTTAAGTTTTCAAGTCTTCTTAGCACTTGTTCTTTTGCCTGATAGTTTTACTAACTTTCGCTTTAGGAAATGCTAAAAGGAGTGGGTACAGGAATGCATTGTCCCTACCCAAGACCCACAAGGATCTGCACAACTTCGGATTCCCTTACCAATGCCACTCTTTTTGCAGTTTCCAGAGCAGGGACACAGGATCGCGTTCTTCCCCATAAACCATGATCAGAACTGGCATGTGAAATTCACAGCTGCTAACCAAATACATACGAGGCATCTGCACTAGTGTTACCTCAAAGTAAAGACACGAGAAAGATAAGTTGCTGTGTTTAGAATTTTACTTCTTTTTCCATTCTGAGAGGAACCTTACTTTTTAGAAAATGGCAAATCCAGAGATTCATTTGTACTTGCAGTTTCTTGACTCGTTTTGGAAATCTCGAACTCCATGCTGACTTCCAATATTGAAATGAAAATGAATTTTTTATTTAGATGCGCTAAGATCTATTGCTTCAGCTGGCGACGCCTGCTTGCTTTCTCAGTACTTGTTGAGGCCGACGTCTCTGGCACTGGGTGGTTTGTTCCAGGAACATGAAGTGCTCATTATTCACCATTGTTATGTTACTGACTGTAGAGAAAAGTCAGTTCTACAAAAATGCAAACTTAAAGGAAAAACTGAATTAAAGCTGATAGAATGCAAAATGCTGATGGATTGTTTCTTGGATTCACCCTAAAATAACAGCTTCTTTTTCAGAAAAGCATAAATAGAAAAATCAAGATAGGTCAATTCTACTGCTTTTTGTATAGACTACAGGCAGTCCTGCATGAGTCTGAGCTTTTCCTTTTATAGCATAGAGTACATCACTTGGTCTCAAAGGGACCTTAGAGATTGTGGATTATGCTTCCCTTGCAGTTCAGGATCCTTTGCCAAATTCCTAGTAAATGGTCACTAAAATTTCTTTTGCTTAAAGGCCACTAAGATGCTCTTCTTGGATGGAAACCAGCTTTCCTGGAGCTAGGTTGGAAGCATGTTCTTAAACACTGTTGATAAAATGGAAAATGGATTCAATTAATCATTTATTTATTCATTTGTTCATCCTTCCACATCATTCCAAAAGAGATTTAGTTTTAATTTTTTATGCTGTCTTAAGGGAATATTTTTTTTTACAAGAGACATGTAATATATTTTGTGGTAGAAGTGATATAGAATAGTGCATTTTGGAGTTAGACAAACCTGAGTTTGATTCCTGATTCTTTCATGAACTTATTTAATGATATTAAGCCAGATAGTTAAATTTCTAAACCTAAATTGGCTCGTGTGTCAATGGAAATTTTAATAATATACCTACCTCATTGAGTTCTGAGGATGAAGTATGTGTTGAGAAATTAGTAAATAATTTACATTAATCACTAGTATGACCACTCGTTTTTAAGCATTAGAGCACAAAAGGGAAAATGTGTTATGTTAACAATACATGGAGATCGTACAATTCATTTGCTAACTTTGGGAGTTCTATGAACTTTCCCATTGTCCATGTCAAGGAGGGCTATAATGGTCATCCATCGGGGGTGAAAAAGTGGCTTTGCCACAGCGGGAATAAACACAAGCTGTGGCTCGCTGGACAGGCAAGAGCTAGGGAGAGAGCTCTCAGCAGCAGCAGCAGCCTCCAGGTATCAGAGGGGGAGAGAACAGAGGAAGCTGCATCACTCCGTGCTGTGTCCGTTTTTATTTTCTGAAACCCTCAGTACTTATATTTATACTATGGAGTGGGAAAGAAAATGATGATCTTAGAATACTGGAGAACATGCGAATATTGAAATTTATTAACACATGTAAGACAGAAAATTAGGAAGGGAACATTATGCATTCATTCAGCAGATGTTTACTGAGTTCCTATTCTGTTGCATTTCTGGAGATACTTCAAAAGAGAACAGTGAAAAAGAAAGACTATCCCTGTTGCTGTTACTTTTCTCTCATTGCTGGGACAAAATACCCAACACTCAAAATGAAGGAAGCAAAGGTTTATTTAGCTCATGGTTAGTGCAGGTTTCTCAGTCCATACTTCATTGGCTCCAAGGCAGAGTGGCACATGGAAGAGGGCAACTTTTCATAGCAGTGGTAAAGAGCAAAGGCAAGAGCAAATGGGGGAAGCAGTGGCAACAATAACTACAGAGAGCAAGTCTGTCTCCATCATGTTGCATTCAAGCTAGCCATCCAGCTATGTGTGTAGAATTCACACCCATAATCCCAGCAGCACTCACACCCATAATCCCAGTGGATCATGAATTAATCACAAGCTGTAGAAGTCTACCCCATGACTTCATGAGCCTTTGGGGGGACAACTAGACACAAACCATAACAATTCCCCTTTCATAAAGTTTACATTTCAGTAAGGGAGTAGGAGTAGATAAATGACAATGTCATAAGTAATAAGTAGGCTTCCTGGAGATAAGAGAGTGAAAGAAAAGAAGACAGCTTTTTTGGGGGGAGGGGAATAAGGAATCGAACTCAGTACTTTACACTTGCCAGGCAGGTGCTGACCCATTGAGCTTCATCCCCAGCCTCTAACCAACCTTTTTTTAAAAATTAACTTAATTTTAAAGAGTAAAATCAGATAAAAAAAAAAAACCAAGGACAAAAGCAGAATAACAAGCAACAGTGCATGTGATACAGAGTTTCAAAACAAGATTAAAAATTTAACAATGGTTGTTATGATGCATATCTTTGTCATCAAATCTGTTGTTCAGATTAACAGATATAATGCAAAATTGGTCAAATAATTAAACAGTAATGCTTACTTTCAATAAGCTTTGACTTTTTCTTGTCTTTTTTACTTTATATTTTTTAAAATTTATTTTAAATACAATATTAATTGATAAGACATTAGAAATGTTTCACATTTAGAAGAATACAATGAGAGATATTCAATGATTGGTTTTTGTATTGCACTTTTCTAGCAGAGTCTTTTTAGTAAAGTGAATAGAAATCTCAAAGACATAGGAAGGAGCTAGTGAAGACTGCAGATGGATAGAGAATTCCTGGCTAAGGGAAGAGGAGGGGCACACGGGTCCTGATCACTCTCTAATTTTGCCAAAGTTGCTGGAATGGAGAAAGGTGCTGGAGTTTAGAAGAAATGAGTTCAAACTGAGAAGAAATGGGGAACTGAGAAAGTAAACTAAAAATAAATATCATAATGGAAATTGAATTTAAGAATCTGGAAATGATACTTTGTACATGATAAAGGTACATTTAGATAAGAAGGATGGCCTGAAGTCTGTGAGCATCTCTTGGTGAACTCTTATGACACCGTATTTGAATGTCAGGTGAAGCAGGGCAGGGCTGAGACATAATCATTGGGAATAAAGCCATGGATCAGAACCTATGGGACGCAGAGTGCAAGGCTTGGTAAACTGGAATAGAACATAAAGGAAAATACTGATCCAGAGACCACCCTAAAGACTGTAGACTTGCTGATTGCAAGAGCTCTGTGGCAGCACCACTAACAGACAAAAAATCTAGGAAGCAGCTAGTATAGAGTGGACCAGGGCTGCAGATGCTCGCTTGAGCTGGGGCAGCATGCTCCAATTAAATCTCCAATTGAAAGGCCACTTTTTCAAAGACTCTGACAGTGAAAGAAGAGAGTGAACAGTAGATTGAGGCAAATTCACTTTTCAACGTTGGAGCGGAGTAGCGATGGCCTATTTCCCTAGGGAGGGAAATAGGGCTTGTGGGAGATGGCCAATGTAGGAGGGGTGATGGCGATACATGATATTTAAATTTTAAAATATTTATTATAGTAAAAGACATATTGTCACTGGTCTTCATCAGAATATTCCCTCTCACACTAAACACATGCATCTCAGTATTTTTGCCACATTTGGAAAGAGTTACGGATGTCCTCTTTCATGACTGCCTGTGCCAGGTGTGATAAATCTGGTGAATGCAGCTGCCGAGTGCCACCCAGCAGAAAGGGAGGCTTGTGACAACATTACAGAGCATTCTCACCCACCTCATGTGCTGGATCTCACTGTGTGACTCTGGCTGTCACCTAAGGTCACAATGACCAGGAAAAGTAAATGTTGAGAATTGATTCAAGTAATCCAAGGCAGTCACAGTGACAGAACAACACTCCCAAATGATGACTTGCAGAACTGCGGCAGAAATGGCAATAAGGATGGGGTGAGTGAGTGTGAGGACAGGGGGAATAATTTGAGGGAAATTAAGGAAATTGATCTTTTAGTGCAATAACTAAAAAAATTAAACATTCACTATTTTTCAATCTTATCCACTATATTTTTTGTTCATATGTATTATGTACCAGACCTTTTGGAGGTAAGGAAGTAACAAAATTTTGAGTTCCATGCTGTGAATAGTTGGCTTATGTGATTTTTAAGATTGATTTTTTAATAAGTCCTGGGTTTTTAGTTATGTTCATCATTTTGAATGTTTTGCACCTTTAATTCCCAAACATAAATTCCTTTAATTTTAGGAATGCAGGCAGAATAGGAATGAAGTTTGTTGGTGGTTTGCTATATTCTTGCAAAAAGGAAGCAGAGGAAAATTTTATAAAACCAAATCAAAATCTGAGGCTGGTGAAAGGACTGAAAACATGCTATGCAAGGCTCTGAGTTCCTAAGATTAACTTTATTTCTTTGCTGGTAAACGTTTGTTGATGGCATAACGTCTGTGGGTCACTGTGCTGGGCGCTAAAGTCATTGAGAAGTAGCAGACAAATGTGGTCCTATGATAAAGCTCCATGAAAAGGGAAAGCAGCTATTTAATAAATTATCACAAAGTTACTAATAATAGATTAGCTTTATAGACAAGTATAGCACAAAAGCTTTTCAACATGATTGTAAAGGTGGTTTATGCTCTTATTTTAATAAAAAAGTACAAGTCTAATCAATGTCTTCAACTTAAGGTAATCATGCTTCATCATTGAAACCAGTTCATGGTGTTTATAATTATGATGGTTTAATGGTATAAATTAGGATCAGTATCGTCTATCTTGCAAGGAGCAGAGGGGGAGGATTCAAAGTAAATAAAGTGAGAAAAGGAAATGCCAGAACTTTCACCAAGTAAACACTGTTTTTCCTATGACGAATTGGGGGGAAAGAAAGGAATTGTTTGGAAAAGTCCAATGGGATGTAATTAAGACTAATAGCATGAACCTAAACAAAGGAAAAATTGAGCTAAGGAAAGCACCAATGAATGGTTTCTAACAGCCAAGAATGATTATAAAATATCCCCCTGGGAAGGTGTTTTAGCCAATGCTAAATGAGATATTGAAAATTAGGGTGGGAATTGTGTGCTATATATGCTGCTAAGAAATAGGTCTACTATTAAAAGATAATTGCGCAGGGATGTGTTTTCTAGCTATAATGTTTAATACCTTTGAAAAGTTTCAAAGTATCATTTCTTTTCTTCAGGCCAAGAGTCTGTGTTAGCGACCGAGGCCACCGATCTCACTCGAGGTACTGAATGCGCAAAGAGCAAATTCTAGCACAGCTTGAATCCTGGTTTTAATCTGCTCACTTTGTTTCTGCCTAGAGAAGCAGCAGTCGATGGCTAAAAGGCCCAAGCTTACTTTCCTAAAAGATTAATTCATCCAAGACATTTTACATGGATGTCTTCCCTGGGTATCATAAGAAACCAATGTGAGGCATCCTATCCCTTAAGAGCATACTTTTAAATAATCAAGGAAAACTGCTTTAGCTTGAAATAGGAAAGGTGACAAGGTAGAACTGTAGTTCCTATGAATATTATGCAATTCTCTCAATTTGGAAAGGATCAAAATCCATTTATCTAAGATGTGGACGTTTGTTTTTTTTTTACTCTGTTGCTACCTCCGCGGGTCTCCTTCTGCTAGCAGGTATTGGCAGGCAAGCCAGTGCTGTGGGGACTCGGCGTGGGCTGTTCTGTGCACTTCAGAGTCTCCCAAGTCAGACACTGACTTCAGATGGAGCATCTGATCCTTAAACATCCCCCGGCGGCTGTTGTCAGGGATGTCAGCTGGATTTCAGTTCAGATAATTACATTGTGCTTGTTAATGCCCCTAGCAGTTTCAAGTGGGATCTTCATTTCCCATCAGAAGTTGCTGTGTGCATGCTGCTGTGCTTAATTAAACCACTGCTGTGCAGCAGCCACAGGTGGTGTGCGAGGCAGTGGCCAGCCAGGTGACCTCTCCACAGGCCTGTGTCAGCCATATTGCCTGGCCTGAAATTCTCTCCAAGGAAGTTTTTAATCCAAGATCTGTGGTAATGAAAATAAGTCAATCTGTAGGAAAGGAAGAAGAACTTATATATGAAAGAAGACCATGGTGGGTGTTGTCAGGCTTCGTGGGTATGTTTTAGTAAGCTGGATTTTGGGACAGTCATTCAGTGTACTCCAGTAGACCAATGTAACAGGCTGTGCATACCTGACGCTTGTTACATTAATCTTGGGGCCAGATAGGCTTGGCAGAAAATGTGAATGATTCCGAGCTTTCAGGTGATACATTGATCTTCTTTTCAAGGAAGTGGGAGAACTTGTGTGATTAAATTTTACGGAATTCTTTCTCACATTTTCTTTATTGTACATTTACTCAGAATTGCCTCAGCTGAACAAATAAAGGTAAGACTGAGAGTCCAAATAATAGTGACTCAAAAAGCACCATACTGAACCAATGCTCAATATCACACCTCAGAAATTTTATTGTTTTTAAATGGATTTCAGTTATAATTTTTGTTTCATGATATTGCACAATTCTACTGTAGAAAAACTTTTAATTAAAAATAAAAAATGAGTTTTATATGCCTAAGTCTAACTTTAGTAAGATAAACTCTTTATGTGGTGTTTATTAACCTTTGTATTGTGATGGACGTGATATTTTACTGAACCACTGATACATTGGTAAAACAGCAATGTTTCATGAATCAAACTTGCAGAATATACCATTGTGATTACAAAAGAATGGAACACTGCTGTATTTACAACTAGTATTCAGAGTTATAGTGAGTTTGAAGAAGAGAGAGGAATCTGGTCAATTGTGGAATTTATTTCTGTGCTGGTTCATGTGAAAACATCCTTTAATGAGTTCAATAGCAGTAGCATATTGTAACTGACATCAAGTCTGTATGTGCTGGTAGTTCGTATTGCCTCCTTTTATTGTGATAACGCTACTGGCAACTGCCGTAATTCTAGTAGTTTTATATTCTATTGAAGATTTAAGACACAAAGCAATTGCAAAATTCTGTATCATTATTGAACTGACTAGTAAATCAGTTAGTTTTACACAGGAGAAATGTTGTTTTGTTTCCATTTGTTGAGGGCTGCCCAAGAGGCAAAAGCCCAGAGCTTCTTTGCTCTGTGCTTTAGGGGTTTCTGACCTTTTCTGTGTTTCCTCCATCCCTCGAGCTCTTCTTCCTCTCTCGCTCTCGCTCTCTTGCTCTCTCGCTCTCTTGCTCTCTTCCTCTTTTCTGTTTTCCTCTCCCTCTCTTCTTTCTTTCTTTCAGTGATACTGAGGATTGAACCCAGGTCCTTCACACTGAGCTCCAGCCTTGATCCATTTTCTTTTCTTTCTGAAACTGGATTTTGCTAAGTCACTGCATTGCCCAAGCTGGACATAAACTTGTGATCTTCCTGCCTCCTTCTCTGAGAGAGCTGGGATTACAGGTGTGCGCCACCATGCCTAACTTGCAATTTCTTTTTTGGCAAGAAGGACAAAGTATGTATTCACTTCATAACTTGTTAAAAAATACATTCTAATGTGAAGTTTTAGAGTGAAAAATGAAGGGTTTACCTATTTTGTGCATGGAAGGAAAATCAGAAAAATATGTGCAGCATGCTCTCTGGCCAACTTTCTCTTGTACTCACTACTGATCTTTATTTTTATGTTTCCAGACAACCTCAGTGGGAAAGTTAAGGTTGGGATTTCCAACCTGTTAGGAAGGCACACCTTTTGTGAAAAACTGGAGTTCTACTGTAGGAATTCCACCAGCATCATAGTGTGTCTCTTTAAACAGTGATTCACATGAATTTTTCACTGAGTTAATTGAAATAATTTCATATTATCCTTTTGACATCTCTAAACTCTAATCATCTGGTTTTACTTGTTCATAAAGCTATCTCCTGTCAATCTCAGAAAATTATTAAAATAGATTAAGTGGACACAGAAAACAAAATAGGATAAAATGAAATGCATTTGCACAAACGAAGAAAATAGGCTAAAATGAGAAAAAGAGCAAAATGCTGAGTTAAGAGGATGGCACTGGCTAAGCACCTCAGGTCTGCTTCACTGACAGAAGAGGCCAATGCATTTATTTTACGCTCATTAGTAGGCAACGTAAGGCCAAGACTAATCATTTGCTCAGGAAAAGCCCAATTATTTTTAGTGTTGAAACTGGCAGTGATCTCTCTTTTGAGTCCTTATCAAGAAGAAATGGATTTAATGAGTAATATCCCTCGTGTTTTATGGAGCAAGTATAATAGAGGTCTGAGCTATCTAGTTAGGCTTAGGTTTGACTCCAGGCTCCTCACTTTGATGATATAAATCACTTTTATGTGGTTGTAGCAAACACGGAAATTCTAATACTGGTTTAGTGTTTCCACCTCAGAGCCTGAGATGAGGGTTAAATAAGACGAAGCACATCAAATGTTCCAAAACTTAACAGCGTTCAGTAAACATTAGCTCTTGTGAATCATGTGTTATTGTTGGGGATAACAAAGGGACATTAGTGTTAGCTCCAATAACTATAGTTACAAAGGTAACTTGATAAAAGAATCAATAATGTGAAACATAGCAAAATTCCATGTGTGTTTTTGACACACACACACACACACACACACACATACATTTTGATTTTTATATGTTCCTTGGATCTCAGCAACATAATAACTTTAAAATAAGCATCTGGCATATGTTGAAGAAAGTACAGCATTTATGTTTAGCCAATGTCCAAGTTGGTTATGAGAACAAAATTTAGCAAAACAATGTGTCTCTGTCAAGTATTGAGAATGGATCCAAGGCGTTTCCAGAGTCAGCAAAGATGTGGATTAGGAGATAATTCAGACCAGCTAAGCAGACAATAAATGGATCCTTTTATTGTTTTTTTCCCCTTTCTACAAATCATTTCCTCATTTTAAGTAAAGAAGGAAATAGAAGGCTGAGAACTTTGGCTGGAAATGGCTTTTTCAAAGCTTTTCTCATATGTGAGCAAAGGAACCGGGGCTTGCCAGCTTCTGTAGGAAGAGCTCTGTGTCCACCACCACACAGAGATGAAAGAGACACATTTTCCAAAGTATTTTTCTGTGATTGGAGTTTCAAAGAGTACTGGATTTAAAAGGTCAGCAGCGGATGCTTGTTTTTTAGTGTCGTTCTGGCTGGGAAATGATACGTTCAGAGACTGGAACTCTTGAGACAAGTGAATTCTGAGTCTTCCGTGGGACTAACTTCAGTCAGAGCAAAAAATGCAAGTGGAAGAGCTCTTGGAACCCTCACGCTTACTTGATAATCGGTTTGGTGCACCCAAATCTGCTAATTCAATTTGATCATCTCTTAAGCAAAATTGTTTTTAACTCCTGAAACAGTATATCATGAGAACTGTAATTTTGAAAATATTATTTTTCCCTCAGATCACAAAACAGCATACTAAGCATTTCATGTATTTTCTTTTATCCACATCCGAGGTTTCGATGGGCGTGCTACATATTAATTACTTTAGGCATTTCCCTACGTCTTCTTCACACAGTTTTAACAGGTTTATCCTTCAGCAGGATCTTATGTCTTTTTCCTTCCTGTAGCATAAAGAAGAGAACATTATACATTAAACAAAAAAAAAATCTCTGTGTTGTGTTAAGAGATTTGAGGTACTTATTTTAGTTATGCTGTTGGATATAGCATAATATTGTTCAATAATTCTTTTATACCATCTCCACTAGACAAATTCAGGTATTCCACTTTAAGAATTTTTCAGTCTCTTTTAGAGTTAAAATTTCTTCAGACATCCAAAATGGAAATCAGATAAAAGCCATAGCCCCTGTTGAAGTTAGATACTTTTCCTTCCTGAAGAAATTTCACCCTTTATTCCCAAAAATATCACTAACAAACTCCTGGGGCAATGTTTCTCAAAGTTTCTCCACAGAATACTGGTGGCCCCTGTTGGCCACTGGGTGGGCTGGCCATCGCTACTTTGCTTATCCAGGACTGAAATATTTGCTTATATACCTTCACAAAATAAAAATGTAACAAATTTTTTTAGAAATGTCATTATGCTTTGAATATTATATTCCCAAAGATTATATATGTGGTGCAAGGTCTGTATTCATTAATTTGTCTAAATAATGTGGATGCACAGCATATGTGTGCTTTTTTTAATGAATAATCCTATCTTTGCTGTTGTGGGGACCATGACGCTGTGTACCTCCCCAACTCACCAAGCACACAAAGCCTCAAACATAGCTTCTAGAGCATTAAAGAAAGGTTAAATATGAAGGAAAATATTACAACACAAAATAATTTACAGTCATTAAGAATGAAAATGATTCCAGCTGGGGGGGGATGCCGCGGGAGCCTTCCAGCGCAGGGAGAGTGGAGTGGCAGGTGCGAGGGTGTGATAAGGAACAGCCCAAATGAAAAGCTTGAGTAGGACACAGGTTAATGAATAGAAAGAATTACATCTGAGAACTGAGGAGATAGCTCAGTGGCCTAAGGGCCAGCCTGGCCAGCTCAAAGTCCTGAGTTTGATCCCTGGTA
>NDGN011472270.1:0-12913 GCA_002564285.1 Tympanoctomys barrerae | reverse complement strand
ACAATGGCAAACGATAAACATTTCCCTTCCAAAAGATACAAATAGGGTGAGAGAAAGGAATGGGACCAAAGCAAGACCAAAGCCCAGAAGGGCAAACAAAATCCTGTTGTTCTACATCCCGTATACAGTGTAATCTGTGGCAAGATGTAAACTCCAAAGGGCTTTTGGGTGCCCCTGGTCCTATGGCACTGCTGGTAGTTATAGCTTGTATGGATTCACTCTTTTTGCTCACTCTGCTTACTCCTTGCAACCTTCCTCAGGTGTCCATGTTTCTGCCTTCTCTAATTTTCTCTGGCCTATGCTACACCTCTGCTTCACATTCAGAGCTTCATACACTGCCCAGTCAGTGCCACCCGGGTGGCTTCCCAAACCTCCTGAAGTCTGAGTAGAAGCCTTCTTATCCTTGCATCCTGCATGTACCTAAAACCAGCACCACATAGATGATGGCAAGGTCTGCTTCTGGCTGATGTAGCAGCCAGGTTTCCTTCTCTCTTGGCTGTAGAGGTTCAGTGCCTGGATTGCTGAGCACTATGAACCAATCTCTAGGAACAAATTCTCTAGGCTGCCAACTATTGGAATATTGTGGCCTGGGGCTCTTTTCTCAAAGCAAAGTCTTTCACCTTGGCATTTTTAGAATACAAATGGTGGAGTTCTTCTAGTTCTTATCATGCCCTAAAGTGATCTTTTCTATTGGTTCTTCCTAAATGCTTGGCTTTTTATTATTAATATTTTCAGCAATCAAGTTCTCCTCCATTCTGCCTTTGCAGTCTGCAACTTTAAACTGAACTTTCTTGTTGGCCAAACTCAAAATGTTTTAAATCATTCTCATAGCCTTTTTGCTCTTGATTCTTAAAACAGATGCGGTTAAAAGATACCAACAGCAGCTATGTTACTGTTTCAACATTGGACTGTCTTGAAATTTCTTCAGTTAGATTAATTAGTCTTCTGCCCTTAATTCAGTCTCAGGCAAAGTCTCTAAACTAGAGCAAAATGCAGACAGATTTTCTGTCAAAGTGCAACACACATGGTCTGGAGTCCAACAGCCACTGTAGTCCTTGTTCCTAATTGATACCTCCTGAGTCTTAGCTTTGCCAGATGCACTAATATCAGTTTTTGGTCTTCTGAGCTCTGACCAGAATCTCCCATCAAGTTCAGCTGAAAGCATTCCAGGGCTTGCTACTTCATCCAACATCTCTAAATCTTTCCAAACTCTTTCTGCAAGCCAACTCCAAAGGCTCCTGAACCACACAGCCACATAACTTCAAACCCAACTTTTCTGGTACCAAAATCTGTCTTAGTTATGCTCTTGCTGCTGAGACAAAATACCTGAGACCCACAAGTTAAAGGAGGGCTTATTTTGGCTCACAGTTTATAGAGGTTTCAGTCCATAGTCAACTGGTTCCAAAACAGGGTAGTATAGCGGAGGAGCATTTCAGAGAAGAAATAGTCCATGGTGTGGTAAGCAGAAGCTAGCTTGTAGCACAAATAGAAGAGGTGACAGCAGTGGCAGCAGTAGCAGCAACAGCAGCCTGCTTTCTTCCTGTCCACTTATATAGTGGCATCTTGGTTAACAAACAATTCTTTCCAAAGTTCTAGTCACAAACCAATCTGGATAAGAACTGAATTAAATTTCCTCATAAGGTCAATACTGAATCTAACCAATGAGTTTGATTCAGTTTTTGTGCAACTTCATTTGTGATCAGAACTGTGTAATCAAATTCACGAAACAAAGTTCCAGTGTATTCCATCCAGGGAACAAGCATATTGATTGGTGCCAACCATGCCCAGGGGAGGGTTTTCATTATCTATACTCTTAATCCACATTCACACACCCTAATCCGGNNNTCCCCACCTAAGAACACGCACGGGTGGGGACATCTATAAGCCATAACATTAGCCAACACAAGTATCTTTTGTTCAATAGTAATAGCTGACATTATATTAAGTAAGAATAGAACTAATAATTGGGTTATCTTCCTTGTTAGGGATAATTAAGATTAAGGAACTAATGTACAAGAAAGTGCTTAATACCTCTAGTACTTATTAGAAATAGTAACAAATGATTTTAATGTCAGAGACCTTGCAATAATAAATTTTCAATCACCAGCCATAATATTGTATTAAGATTTTTTTTTCTGCCAAGCATCACACTAGCTGCTTTTATTTTAGTTATCCTCTACTTGCTTATATTGCCCATTCCCTCAGTTTATTGCTTTTATTAGGCTATGATTTGTTTACTTCTATAAAATCTTACTAATAATAACACTGCTGCACAGTTGTATTAAATTCAATTAAAGGTTTATTAACATGATCTTGCTTTCTTATTTCCTAATTTTCAAACTTCTTTATAAAAGTTTGCTATCTGATGTCTACCTACTGCAAAGTGTACTGCTCAAAAATATTTTCCTATCTCTCACTGAAGGGTCTGGCCTGCAGAAATTCTACTCAAAGCATACAGTAAGTCAAGAGGAGTTCATTTTGAGGCATGTTAAGACTGTTGCCTATATTTAAGAGAAGATTATATAAGGGTCTGAATTACAAGAGATCTGGGCTATTGATAGATTTGGAAGTTGTTCCTGTAGGTAATCAATTATTGAAGCTCTGTGTGATGGTTAATAATGAATGCCAACTTGAATGACTTGAGAGGTACCCAGGAGGTTAGTAAAGCACATTTGGTGTCTGAGTGGGTCACTGAGGGAATGTCCTTGGGGACCTTATCTGGCTCTTTTTCTTTCTCTGTGCTTCCTGGTAGTCATGAATTGGGCAGTTTGCTTCCACTACACTTTCTGCCATGTTTTTATGTTAGAGTCAGCCAACCATGGACTGAAACCTCTAGAATCATGAGACAAAGTAAGCTTCTTTAAAATTCATATGCCAGGTATTATGTCCCAGTGATGCAAGCTGGCTAGCACAGTGGCACCCCAGTTTGAAAACTTAATTTATGATTTGGGGGAAAATGGCTGTACTTGTTCTGCATGGAAAAGATGGCTGTGATTGTGTTTGTCATCTGATGGGAAGTTTATGAATGGAAGCAAACTTCTGCCAAATGCTTCTGTTTGTCAATCAAATATGTTTGCCAACAGGTGTCTATGAACTGAAGTATGACTGTACATTATGAAAGCAAAAGAGAAAAAGGCTGAAAAAACATTATGTTAAAAGACAAAACAGAAGAAGGAGCTGAATAAGAAAGAAGATATAAGGTGCTGGGAATGTAGCTCAGTGCTAACACAATTGTACATGGCCCTAGGTTCAATATGTACCACTGCCAAAAAATTAAAATAAAATATAGTTAGAGCACCACTATCCAAAATAATTTTTCTGCACAAATAAAAATATAAAATTTGGTTATCAAACATTTGAGATTGAGAATTGAATTTTTAACTTAAAAATGATAATTTAAATAGTCAGATGTAAATTACTGCATTGGATACTGAAGTAGACTGACAATAAAAATCAGCCACAGAAATCATGAAAAGAAAGTGTTTCAAAGATAGGTAATAATCAATAACATTAAATATTACAGAGAAGAAAGGCAACACAATACTAAAAAAGTGAGTGCTGAATATAGTTAACTGTTAAAGGTAGAATTGCATCCCTCAAACTTTCTTACGTTGAAGTCTATTATATCTTCCAATCATATGGAGTAGGGTGATTCTATTAACTAATATAATCGCTGTCCTTATGGAGAAAACAACAGAGAGATGTTTGTTCACATAGGGAGATGCTGTGTGAACAGGAAGATAAGAGATCAGAGTGGTGTACCTACCAGTTAGGGTGCACCATAGATTCCCAGCACACCAGGTTAGAAGGTGGCTGAATGTTTTTATAATCCTTTCAAAGATAGTATGGCTTCCTCCTACTTAGACATTAGACTCCTAACTTTCAGAAACATGGGACAATAAATTTCTGTTGTTTAAGCCATTGAGTTTGAGGTATATTGTTAAAGCAGCCCTAGCAAACTGAAAGCTCTTTGATACTTCCTAGTTGTTTTTTCATCAATTTAAATCTTGAGAAAGTTTATTTAATCTTTTAATTTTCCAGTAGACAGGAAATACAGGTATAAAAATGTTTTTACACCAAATGCTTAAAAATGAGTAGTTATCTAAAAAAAACACTGATTTACTAAAATAAACACTGCACTACAGAATAAGCATGGAGAGAGCTAAACACAAATGACTTCCCAGAAACCTATGAGATTTAATCAAGATCAAACATTCCTTCTTTATGTCATCATAAATCTCATGCTTTAAAACAATTATCTTTTTCCTTTTTACCATCTTGTATTCTCTTTTTTGAAAAAGGATACAAGAAAATAATTATCATCAAAAGAAGAACACTTACCTTTGGTTTCCAAACTTGTAAGAGTAGTCATTTTTTTAAATAAAAATGTTCACCAAGACTTCCACAGAAAAACCTAGAAATGTATAATAAAAGAATTAACGTGACATCATGTGAACACTTTAATGAATGCTTCTATTTCAAAAATGTTATGATATTTTAATTGGTCCTGCCTTTGGTACCTATGCATTTGGAAAGGGAAGTGTTCTTTACATTCTCTTCTCATAGGTGGTACTGTTAACTCTACCAAGGGTCTCAAAAAAGTCAGACAAGATTTACTTTTAAATACCCTGGTTCACCATGTTTACCACTACATTCTAAGTTGTAAGAGGTATAGCTTAAGTTTTAGCTAAGAAATAACACTGAGGTTACTGTAGGGGCTTATGTATCATTGCCATGACAACAAGAACTTACAAGTAACTTTTGGTTAACAGTGACACAATTTTCTCTATATACATTTATATCAGGGAGGCAGGCGCTCTTGCTTAGATGTTTAACAAGAGACAAAGATATTGGAGACAACTTAATTTATACTTTATTTTGGTGATAAAATTAAAATGGTAAATGAGAAGGAGACAAGAGACCTGAAGGAGGAGTTAAGGATGGGAAAAGGGTGGTAAAAATTAACACGTGTTATGTACAGGTACCAATTCCCTACGATGACTATAGCCACTATGTACTGCAAACATCTACTAATAAAAATTTTTAAAACTATCGTCATAAGAGTGAAAAGGGAAACACACTGAATGTACACGTTGAGAAATGAACGCATGACCTTACACGGCAGACTCAGTTTTCCCGGAGGACTAGGGAAAGAAGGTGATACTGTAACACGATGGACTGTCCACTTGCAGGACAAGTGACTTCACCACGAAACAGTGATCACTCTGGGTCTCTGCACGGTTCAGCACGGAGTCCCAGTGACTCACTTCCTCAACAGCCACAAATCCTCCTTCACCTATGGTTTCTGGCTTTGAACAGGCGTCCTTTCCAAAGACGCTGGGTTGGAGGATGCTGACGCCATGTCGGACCATAGTGAAGTCCGTCCCACACTTCCAAGTGGGAAGAAAGGTTCCAAGTCCCAAGAAGGGTGGGGTGGGCTTCGCGTGTGACAGCGACGGGCGAAGACCGACCAACCCATCCACCTACGTCGTCCTAGGAAGTCGGATCTAAAGTCTGTCTGAGGAAGCCTTCCCCGAACAATCTTTCCCTAGACCCAAAGACAATGGCCAAGGAGCTCTGTCGGCTCCTTCCCAACACCGCCTCCCCTGAGTTAAAGAAATCTGTCGAGGACTTACCTGTAAGATTCCTATCCGCCCTGCTTCCGTCGGCTTCCTTCACAGGCTCTGCGCCTAGACGTCACCCAGTTGACTCCGCCTAGTCCTCGCCTACCCAGAAAGCTACGCGCCAGGGTTTCCGGACGCTTAGCCGCGTTCACGGTCACTTCCGGTCCCTCAGGGGTTCGCTTCCGGAACGCGGGTCCCAGCCCAGAAGATACTCGTTTCGTGGTGCGTTTAAGCGGGAGTAACATGGTACAAGGCGTGTGTACCTCAGCAAGTGCAGAGTGAACAGATACTTATTTAAACATTTGAAACCCAGCAATATTTGGAGGCTTCCCGCCTATTCGCTTACATTTCCGGGTCACCTGTCAACAGAACAGAAGTGGAGACGCTGGCACCGGAAGGCGGTGTCCTGTAGTCCTTGGCGACACCGAGACGAGGCGGGCCAGCACATTGAATGGGCGGATCTGAAGTAGCTCTCAGCCACTGGTGACCGAGGGGTGGTGAGGCGGCCTAGGCGCGTCGAGCAGCCGCGGACGGAACTCCGTTGCTATAGCAACCAAAGCGTGGTCCAGGTGCCTGGGGCCCAGAGCTAAAATCCTGAAACGATGGTGAGTGCTGGTGGGGAGTCCGACCGGGCGCTCTGGGGCCCAGGTTACGCTGCGTTCTCGGTCTCGGGCGGTGGGCATCCGTAGGCGCCGGGGCCCTTCCAGTCACCCTGCACTCCTGTGGTCTTGCTCTTCCTGGCTCTGGCAGCACCCAAGAGTCCACTTTGATGCTACCAAGCCTCAAGAGCAGTGTGACAGAAAGTAAAGGGGTGAGACATCCAGTGTGGGAACCTAAAGAGACACGTTATTTCGAATAAGTCTAATGTTTGCACTGTTCATCTTTTGAGTCTTTTTTTTCAAGCTTTTTATAAGACTGAGTGGCGGTGTGTACAGATGCCCGTCTGCACACTGAATCTTGGGGGTCTTTGTTTGCTTGAGTGGTGGAGCATTCTCTCACCTGTGTAAGGGCCGTTTATCAACAGAGGTCTGTGGACTTCTGCTCAACTGGTTACCTTCGAGGTCCGTGCTCTATACTCCTGACCAGGGCCTTAGTACTGAGGATAGTATTAGGGACACTTCACCACTGAACTACTTCTCCAGGCCTCACTATTTTATATTTTGAGACAAGGTCTACCGAAGTTGCTCTGGTGGGACTTAAACTTGGAATCTTCCTATCTCACCCTCTGAATAGCAGAAGTCCCTGCTTTTTAATCCGAATGTCTCAGTATCAAACAGAGCTTCTGGAATTCCCTTGCTTGAGCAATCATGGCCAGAAATTCTGAAGGAATAGAAACGGGGCTCTTTGTTTATATTTTTAAGAAGGCTATTAAGCGATTTTAATTTGCTCACTGAGAACACCGAGGTTCTAGTTAATTCATGATATCACCTCATCTTTTCAACATGAAGGAAAATAAACTGGAGGATAGCAAGATCCATTTTCTCAGATGGGTGTAGTTACTAATTTAGCAGTAGACCCTCTACCCATTACCCTTTCTTTCCCGTTACTGTTTGATACATTTTTTTTTTTCTGTTGTTGTTACCTCAGTCTATCTCTGTCCATTTCCTGTAGGTATCTTTTCAAACCTCACTTTACAAACCCTGTTCCTTCTCTCCTTTCTCTTTTTCCAAGCAGATGACAGAATCTCATAGGCAGGTTCTTCAGCCTCATGTCCCATATTTTTACATTCTTTAGTTTCATGTATCTAATGTACAGAAAACATTGTTATAAGATATTCCATCCATGTCTACTCTTGATCTCATTTTTTCTTTCCTGTGCTTTCAGCCTTTTCCTCTC
Source organism: Tympanoctomys barrerae (assembly GCA_002564285.1). Classification (NCBI taxonomy): domain Eukaryota; kingdom Metazoa; phylum Chordata; class Mammalia; order Rodentia; family Octodontidae; genus Tympanoctomys; species Tympanoctomys barrerae. The sequence goes on along the minus strand of NDGN011472270.1, from coordinate 5,453 downwards.
TAGTTTCTTGAGTGCTCAAGCCATACATTTTATGAAAATTAAATAAAGCAAAAATATGCCTTCAATCTATAGTTACTTAGTTTTTGCCCAATCCATTCTTTCAGTAAACTGCTTGAAATCATAGTATCTTTTTTTACATTTATTAACTTCTTCCTTTTTTTTTTAATCTTCAAATGTCTGTTATCTGGCTTTCTCTCAGTGGTAGAGTACTTTCATAACACATGAGACCCCCTGGGTTCAATCCCCAATACTGCAAACAACAAAACAACAAAAAGCTAACATCTTCAGTGAAGTTACTCATAAATTTCTAAGGGCTTTGTGAGTGCTTGAGGTTTATGGTCATTCATTTTCATTTTCACTGGTTTTGCCTTAGTTTTTTAAAAAAATTATTTATTTATTTATTTGTTTGGTACTGGGTCTGGCTATGCAGGTCGGACTTATAGTGATCCTCTTGTCTTGGCTTCCCTAGTGCTGGGATTACACTTCCCTAGTGCAGCATCAGGCCCAGGGTTTTTGGCTTAGTTTTAAATGACCAATAAGCTTCAGGGACTTGACTCATTGATGGCTTTATTTAATTATAGTTGTTAGTGCATGTTAATTTTACAAGATAATGGGTCTCATTGTGAGATTATCATATATGCATATAGTGTGCTTTGATCATAACCACTCCTCCCTATGCCCCTTTTAACTGTTGTCTCTTTCTTCCCTCACTTCTTCTTTGCTAAGTCTCTTCTATTTTCATGTGCCTCTTCTATAATTCTCCCCTCTTTTCAAAGAGGATTGACCAACTGTTCACTCTTGTTTCTGTCACCAATTCATAGCTTTCATACTATATTTGCCTCATTCAGTTGAAATTACTGGCTTATAGATCTCCTATGCTTACTAAACTGTTGAACTGTTAGAAGAATGTTTATTTTGTACACTGCTGCTGCTTAGGTCATGTTAAGCTTTTAACTATTTGCCAATTGAATATAAAATTTTAAAAATGTGCTAAGTGGCCTGAGAGAATTCAAGGTATCTGAGGAGACTGGAAGGTGGAGTCCTTGCATATTAATTAGTCATTAACAAAGTCATCATGAAGTAAATGGAATGCACCTGCAATTGTTAGAATTACTGACCTGTGCAATGGAATAAAGACTTCCCTGCAATGCTAAATACAGTGAACTCCGCCTCTGTCCCCCTTATTTTTTTTAATAGTTCTTCCTACTCACATTTAGCACTTTTCCTGGCTGGAAAATGGGGCATCCCATGAAGGCTCTTCTGAGTAAGGGACTTTTGCATCAAGACCTTAGTGATATAAAGTACAAAGATCTGAGAGAGCATTTCAGGCAGGATGACTGAGATCAAAATCCCTGAGTCAGAAAACAACTTGGCACTTTAGAAATTCATTGTTGAAGTAGGAAGGGAGAGAATCTGAATGGGGGAGTGGTGAGGGATGGCTTTTGTGGTAGAGAATGGCATGAACTATGGTTTGGAAAGGTAGCAGAGGACAGACCACATGTACCTACATATATAGCAGTGTTTCTCAGTCTAGATTGGGACCCATTACTGTACTCTGTCATGAAATCAGTTTGTGGCATGTAGTAGCATCAAGAAAGAAGACATAAAATAGAAAGTTAGCATATTTTATTAAATATACTAAGGGCAAAGTTTTATTTTAAATTCCATTTATATGGTACATATACTGAATTGTTATGTCCAATATATGTCAATCATTTCATGATTTATCAAATTCAAGACAGTATAATTCTTTTAATAAAAAAGATTTATTTAACTCACAATTTTGTAGGCTGTAAGTCCAAACAGCATGGTGCTGGCTCTGGCAGTGGACTGTTGGGAGATGTTAGGAATGAGAGTTAGTAAGAAAGTGATCACTTCAAAATAGGACAGTCTGGGGTTTCATACTCCCTTTCTGGGACAGGCATTTAATTAACATAAGTACCAACCAAGAAACCTCTCTTAGAGATTTCAAACAATCACTTGATTTTTTTTATTGGTGCAGTTTTACAATACATAATTTCTTTCCTCATGGAGAATTGGTGCATGTACATAACACATCTTAATTCTTTTTTACTCTCTTCACCCACTCTGTAGTCTTTTGTTCCTCTTCCCTTCAGCAAGAGATAAATCTCCCTATTTCCTATTCTTTGCCTTTATTTGGTCTTTACTTATATTTTGGCATATAAGAGAAATCATGCCATATTTAAGTTTGTGTATCTGATTTAAGGACAAAATATAATTTGATCATTATGTACTCTAAAAGGCAAAATAAATGAAATACCTGTATCAAGGCATGCAGTTTTATCTTATTCCCCTTTTAACTTGGTGACAGTGTTCTTATTGTGTGGCAGAAAAAGCTTTGCATTTCATGAAAGCCTGAAATTGTCTAGAATAAAATTTTTGTTTCTTTCTGCATGCAAATCTCATTCCTATACCTTTTGCTATCAATCCTTTATAAGAAAGAATAGGCCTTTTGCAAAGGAGAAATAGGTGTCCCTTCTGTCCAACTACTGGTACATGCACAGTGGCAAAGATTGATGGTCTCTTTATAAGCAGCCGAGGATGGGGCTGTTTGCTCCCTTGGCATAGCTCCTGACTGCCTTGATCAGCTTCTCTTTGCATCTAACTTGTTACACTTATGGCTTCTAGGACTAGATTTAGGTTCAGATCATAGATTCTGGAACCACTTTTGTCTTACGAAGCAGATAACAAGCTGTAGTCTAGTATGTCTTCATACATGTTGTTTAAGATAAAAACAGGTTCTCTAGTGGTAGCATATCTAGTATTAGACTCATCAGGGCATTTTATGTATCATGAAAAGAAAGCATAAATCTAAGACTCACTGACTAACAAAGAAATAGGAAAATTATTTTACAAAATCTAGGGTTTATTTGAATAATGATACCTTACATGAATTCTTAATATAAAAGGATTTTAAAGATTTTCAGCTATGTTCCATACGGATTAGATTAAACTTTTGAAGTAGCTGCGCATATGTCTAGGTATGAGGTGCATGCCTGTTACCACAGCACTGGCGAAGCTGAGGCAGGAGGGAGGATGGTAGCACGTTTGAAGCCACTCTGGGCTACATAGTGAGTTCAAGCCCAGCAAGACCTGTCTCAGTGAGAAAAACAAACAGAATTTTACACCATGCATATTCTTAGTTTCCTATGTTTTTAATCTAATTTTTTTTTCTAAATAACTTTATTTGAGCTATATCCCTAACCTTTTTAGTTTTTATCTGAAAGAGGATCTAAGTTGCCAAGTTGCTTAGGCTGGGCTTGAATTTAGAATCCTCCTGCCTGAGCCTTCTTGGATGGCTGGGATTATAGGTATGTGCCAGCATACCTAGCTTGGTTTTTATTGTTTTTATCTTTAACATCTGTGTCTTACCTGTTCAGAATTTCTTTGTTACTTGAACTGCTAATTTTGCAGAATTACTATTCTAAAGCCTCACATTTATAGAAACTTAGAAAGTACAAAGCTTAAATTAGAAATCTAAACTTTGAAAAAACAATTTTTCTTACATTTTTATTACAACTATAGTCTGGAACATTTTATATTCTTTAATAAGACCCAGTAGTATTTATAAAACTGAATAGCAATTGGATAATAAAATGTTATTTTCTTCACAGGTCGCTGTTTATTTTTCTTTCATTTTTCTGCCTTTTAATTCCCCATCTATCTTCTGTCATTCCTAATCATAAATTCAGAGAAGCATTATTTTCTGTATACTAGGCACTGGTGCCTGGCTATATATTGATTAAGACAGGAGCACAGGGAGGCTCCTCTCCAATGGAACTTATAGAGAAAAATCAGATAGTAGGCAATAAATCCTAAGTTTAAACTGGGTTACAAAAGAAGGTGTAAAATTAATCATAAAATAACATGATCTGACATAGCTGGGGTGATCAAGAAAGTCTCCCGAACAATACAACTTTCTGATTCCCTTTTCTATTAGCTGCGAAGAATGCAATGAACGTTAATAAATAAAATCAATGCATGGTGATGAGTAGGATAATGAAAATTAAAGTAATATAATTGAGGCTGGTTCCAAGAGCAAGGAGCTCATAAGGAGCAATGAGGCAATATACCCCCTGGCCTGGGGATTGAACTCAGTGCCTTTGTACTGAGCTACATCCCCAACCCATCTTTTAGTTGTTCTTGTTGTTTTGACAATGTCTTGTCAAGTTGCTAATTGCCCAGATTGAGCTCAAGCTTGTGATCTGCCTACCTCAGCCTCCCAGGCTATAGGATGACACGTGTGTATCACTGTGACCTGGCTAAGGAGGCAGCTTTTATCCTGATACATGTATGATCAAAAGAAGCTTATCAGGTGGAGATCTAGGAGCAGAATGTCCATTCAGAGTAGAGGTGGTAGTTGAGTTCAGAAATGCAACAGGGGATTAGGAGGAGGAGAAGAGGGCTGGAGAAGAGATCTGAGAGATGAGCCAAAGCCAGAAATACTGAAACTTATGCAACCTGGAAAATTTTGATTTTATTGTATTTGTGGTAGGATAGTGGGTCTCGTCCATATTACCTATTCTATCAAATTTTTACTTTCCCTGGATCTCCTATAAACTTTAGTCTTATTAGTTTGGTCTAACTGCTCTGGTTTTTGCCCTGTTATGTTTATGATTTTATAAACTTTGGAAAAATATTTTCCTGTATTGCTCTTGTCTTTGAGGTTCAGAGACTCATACTTTTTCTTTATAAATGTTTTTCATAATTTAATTGTATTTCTCTGTCCTTTTCTTTTTCCATCACAGTCTGTAAAGTGTGGTGAGATCACTGCATATTCCAGGTGGAGGTGCATCTACACTGATAATACATTTTCTGTATTTACGTTCTGTGAAAATGTTTATTTTGTTATACAAATATAGGAAAACTCAGAAGTCTCTAGGGACCCTCATCTATGAACTTTATTGGTGGTGCTCATAGCATTCCATTAAAGTTAGGAATATTATAATCACTTCCAGGGAACCTTTATATTCACTCCTCTGTAAAAACTGATTTAATTGCTTTCCAAAAGCAGTTGATATTTTAAGATTTCCCGTTAATTGGATGTGAAGAATATATCTGTTAAAATGTACTGCTCACGCCGTCCCGAATCGCCGCCCAGCGGACGGGAAGTGCGCGCCAGCCCAGCGCAGGCAGAGGACCGGCCTGACCGCATGCAGCATGGCGGCCGCCAAGGTGGCTTTAACTAAGAGCAGATCCAGCTGAGCTTAGGACAATATTTTTGAAGTATGCGAGCATTGAAAAAAATGGTGAATTTTTTATGTCTCCCACTGACTTTGCCACTCGGTATTTGAATATTTTTGGAGGAAGCCAGCCTAACCCAAAGACTGTGGAACTGTTGAGTGGTCTGGTGGATCAGACCAAAGATGGATTAATATCCTTTCAAGAATTTGTAGCATTTGAGTCTGTCCTGTGTGCTCCGGATGCTTTGT
>NDGN011472262.1:0-10250 GCA_002564285.1 Tympanoctomys barrerae | reverse complement strand
CCTTCCCCAGGTCAAGCTAACTCTAAATATAAACTAGCAGGGCAGCCTTACCAATGAGAGAACTGAAGTTGATGTGTGGCTTGTCCAGTGTGATGACAGGCTCAGTGCTTCTACCCACAAGCAGGAAAGGGACTGAAATGTTGTGTTCAGGGATTAAAAAAGTCCATAAGGCTTCTGTGATGTCCAGATGGGAAGGTATGAACTGGAACACAATCTACGGAGACAATTCAGAACAGGGTGGTGAGAAGCACTCCTGCTTGCTCATTCCCTGTGCCCCTGGAGACTGTTAGCTTTAGGGTCCCAATCATTGATATCCTCTGGTTATTGCTGCCTTCCTACTGTCTTTGCAGGGGCACACAGGAATGAGTGTGCTAACAATGTCAATGTGTTTGTTCTGCCCACCTGTTTTTAAAGGGAGTGTGCTTCACACCCAGCCTCTGCTGGTTAAGCTGTCATATTCTATGCTGTTTTTGGATGGCATGGTTGTACCATAGTAGATTGGAGTGGAGAGCTGGCACCCATCCAGTTGCTTGTCCAAGCTTGGCACACAGCTCAACCCAATATGATTGGCACAGTAACCAGATTTTTTTCTGAGAAGTTCAAAATTAAAGTCAAGTGACTAAGCTAGCTGGCAACGAAGCTGATGGTGAAAGATTCCATGAGGGTGAGCTGGATCCTAGTACACCATAACACATTTGCTAAATAAAGTTACAATGCAACAGAAACATATTTAGATTCAGGAAGACCTAGAAGGAGACCAATCTCAATAGCTGCCCTGGGTCCTTTTTTCTTTTGCACAAAGTTGAATCTCTTTGTAGTCAATTAATTTGCATTGAATGTTAGAAAAATTGAATTTGGCCAAAAAGCAAGCAGATGGGGTGGCATGCACAGTCCATACCAATTTCATGGATGCAGGGAAGAATCTGGAGCTGTATCACTTCAACACTACTGTCATTCAAGGGTCAGCATGATCCTGGGTGATAGATTCTAAACTCATCTCTCCAGGAACTAGGCATCATCTTTGGCACAAATCTGGGCTGTGGTGGGGACATATCCAAATAGGACAATGCCTATGGTGGCCCCACCTCTTGGATCTGTCATACTGAATTAGATGGCCTAGGCACTGACAATATGCAGAAGTCAAAGCCAGGAGAGAGATTATAGGTAGGTTTCATTTGGTTTGGGAAGTATGAAAAATATTTAACTAGCTACCACCATGTAGAGTAGGGAGGTTCACATGGGATTGTGGAATTTTGGCCTTTTCAGAAAAGTGGGAGAACATGTCAGCCAAGGCCCACTGGTTTGTATAGTGATCATTTCCAGAAAAGAGTGGGGCCACCAGGCTGTGGCACCCTGCATTTCCTATCATTGTCATCTTTGACTGCTCTGTTCAATTCGGTGACTTTCCTGAAGGCATCCAAATCCACAATTTTTGTGTCATGGAGTTATTTCTGCCCCTCACATTCTCTGGAGAACTTACTTGACATCAAGCCCACAGATTTAATTTTGCTACCAAGTTATACTGAAGTCCGAACTCCAGCCCTACATCCCCACGGAAGCACTGAGGACGACACCACAGGACATGACTCCAATTTTCTGTTTTGCTCTTTATCCTGGCCAAGTAAAAACCTGTCATTGTCCTTTCACTTTTGTCAGCCCCTTGGACAAACATAACTCCTTGCGTCCTGTTGCTGTATGAGTCCCAGAGGCTCCAGGCATTTTTGTTTGGCTCCCCTTGCTAAATGAATATTCTCAATTTAAAAAAACACTGCAAATACTAAAGCCCTTTTTTTCTCCATAGGCAGCCAAGACAGATTGGGTCTGTCTAGTTATCAAGAGTGACCATTGTTCATGGCGGCCACTCAATACATATGTATTCACTGATACAACCTTAGGCAGCCCTGCCTAACACTACTTGCTTTCTGTGCACATTTGTGAAACAGAGATAGCTAGAATAACCCAAACACTGGTTTGAGGGGACTGCATGCACACATACTTCAGCTTTCTTTTCAGGGTGGATGGAGCCCTTCTCTGTAAGGCATGTAAAAGCTGGAGGGTTCTGGAGACTTTCACTTTCTTCAGAGATCCAGCAGAAGGAGTAGCTGCTGTTGGTCGGGTTCAGGATTGTAAAAGTCCTGGACAAAGGGAAAGAGTTGACAAGGGAGATGAGAAAGGGGACACTAGAGATGAGACAAGAGAACTTTCCTAGAACCTGACCCTAGCAAAGGCTCCCACTGAGAACCAGAGCTACTCTGAGTACTTTGTTATTGCAGAAACAAAAACTTCATCTCAATAGGGTGTCCAACGTATGGCTAAGGTGATGCCTTATCAGTTCGCAGGCAGGAATGAAGCCTTTATACATGCCAAATTTTACTCACTATCAAAACTAAAGCTGCAAAATTCAGTTTCTTCATGTAGCAGTTATTTATGGTCAACACTCTAAAATTTGGGTCAACTTCCAGGATATCAAGTCTGCTTCTAGAGAATTAGTCTAGCTTGCTTCTCTGAATTCTTCCACGGAATTCTAAAGAATTGACTAACATAAATCCAACTAATGCAAAATTAATGTGACTCACTGCAGATTCTTTCCTCCTATGCCCACGGTGTTGAATTCAATCACCCTGGTGTTTGGATCCAAAGGCCCTGTGCCAGATGCTCGGAGCTCTGAGTTGCGCTGTTGTCCACGGATGTAGTCTGAGTCTTTGAGGTCAAAATGGCAGATGGGCAAGCAGCTCTGCCCTTTTGCTACCAGGACCGGACCTTGTTCTCCAGGTGGCAGGTTGAGAATCCTAAGAGGATAAGGTTACTATTATTTATATTTTATTTTCTAACCAGTGTTGCTTGGTTGGTTAGAAATGATTTTATAACCATCAGAATGTGGACTCTATGGGTGCAAAGGGTTGGATTGTCTTGGTCAGCTTTACCATCTCAGTGTCTTGAGTAGTACACAATACATAGTATCTATTAATTGCTAAAGGGATGAGTGGTGACTATGAAAATATAAATTTGGGTTCCTTCTACATACTTAAGTATAGCAGTAAGTTACTTTCTTCATTAATGGTGAGATACCTATTTTCTTCATGTAAAACAAGGTCAATCTTACTCTCTGGGCCTTCTCATATGCATTTAGTGGAGTATACAAAGGGACCTGGAAATCTTCAAAAAGCATTCTGAGCTCCTTGAGAAGGTGAATAGATGTGAGCAGACTCTGAGCTCGAGGACTAAGCTGAGGTGGTGAGGGATCTATGTAGTGTAACTGCAAGGGCCTGGGAAGCTCTCAAAGTTCATATGTCTCTGCTAGCTTAGGCTATGGCTTACAAATTTCTCTATAAGGTGGGTGTTACTCTTGGAGCTTTCCTGGAAATAGATACCACATCAGGGAGTTTTCACTGTTGGATATGTTGAATTAGTTTTTCTCTCACTGGGTCTGGGTACCAGGTATTCCTCACCTACTGCTACTAGGCCCACCAACTCTATACTCCTTCCCACAATTGAGTACTTATTTTGTGCCACATCCTGTTCTTAGCTTTCTGCTTAAGTTAGCTCATTTAACCTTCCAGACAATTTTACAAAGTGGGTATTGTTATTTGCATTTAACATGTGGGGGAAATTTAGTCTTGGGGAAGGTACAAGAGAGGTTGCTCACATTCATGCTTGTCTAAGAACTGGGAGATACTTAACTGCCAAGCATTCTGCTGCTTAGTGGAGTCCTTTATGCAGCTAGAAAGGGGACAGGGAACAGGAAGTGGGGCAAGCATCTGGGGAGGGTTGATGAGGAGTACTGAGACTATTTCTCTTTTTCTCCAAAGGCAGGCCTCTTTCAATCACTTCAAAGGGAAAAGTGGCAGTATGGGGATATGGAGGATTCTAGGGCTGAAAAGAATGATGGCAGTGGCAGAACAGAAGAGGGGATAAAAGCTTCACCCTTGCAAGAATGGAGATTCTGGAAAGCATGTTTCTTACTGGCAGGAAAGACTGCTCTCGAAGTTGCCAACATCTAATGGGGAGAATTTCACTTTGATCTTCTCAGTCTTCCCCACAGGCACGATGCCTGAAGAAGGCTCCACAGAGAAGGGAGATACAGAAGCATCAGGCCCATGGTCCACGGCGCTGTCCATGGTGCTGATGGTAATCTGACTAAGTTGCTCTTTTTGAGGGAAATCTGGAGAGAAAAAGACAGAGCACCTGAAACCTGGGGAAGGGGAGACAGAGTAGTTGCAGTGAGCGGGAAGGAGGAAGGCAGCTCATTTATAATCACCTCAGGAACCTCCTTGGGGTCCGCTATCTCTGTAGCAGGTACACTTAACCTTTCACATTAGAGGTAAGGAATTGGCTATGTCTCACGATGATGACTCATGAAAAATATTTCTATTAATTACATACTGTTTTTGTTTCGTACTGTTTTAGCTTCAGAAGGTCCATCAAGAAGGTGTTATGTAGATATTCTGCCCTTGAATAATGAGTTGTGAACATAGTCTCTTGAAGAATTACTGTTCTAAAGTAGGGATTTATAATCTAGGCCATGGATAAGGGTCCATCAGAAAGCTGTGGAATTCCAGCAATGAAATCATAACAAATACTGGGGCTGGGGAGATGGCTCAGTGGAATAAGTGCTTTCTGGCAAGCATAAGGGCCTAAGTTCAATCCCCAGTTCTGGAAAAAAAAAAAGAAGTAACAAATACTGTACTTGCTCCTTAAGGTTTGGGCCCTTTCCTAGTGTGCTATATGTAGCAACTGCAAACTTGGGCATAGGTGTGCATTTTCTTGCGAAAATGGCTCATATCTTTCAACAGTTTTTCTAAGGGACCTGCAATTTCCTAGAAAATTAAGAACTAAAATAAAAATATTTCTAGTGGTGAGATGAGAAATTGGCCTTGTAGGGGGTCAAGGCCCAGGAGTCAGGAGGGGAGAGATCAAACCTTCAGTTTCTCAGGTCCACTTAGCTCTGAACACACGAGGAGGCCTTTGCTGTACTTTTCCTAGCTATACAGGAGGCCGTCTGAGCAGCGGCATCTTTCCTATTAATGAGGCCATTTTACTAACAGGTGACTCAGATCCAGCCCTGGGATTTACCTGGCATTTGCATTTACCTTGGTTTTCTTGCTTGGCAAAGCTGACAGCCTTTGTAATATCATCTAAGCTCCAGCTGAATTCTAGCTGCACATGTCCAGAATTAACCAGGTCAAACCTACAGATTGATCAGGAACAGATTTCAGGATGTGCTGCAGGTGATTTTTACCCTGCCGACATATCATCTAGAGTGTTTCTTAAAGTCAAGTAACTTTATTTCTTAAATTTTTTATTGCTGATTAATATTCTATTTTGAATGTATACCTCTTTTCCTTTATCCATTCATTTGCCAGTAAATAGAATTTCATACATTGGCTATCATAAATTCTACATAAGAAACAAAGGAACACAAGAGTCTCTTTGATATGCTGATTTAATTTCTTTTGTATATGTGCCCAGAGGTGGGATAACTGGATCACATGTAGAACTGTTTTTATTTTTTTGAGGAACCTCCATATTATTTTCTATAGTCCTTTCATTACCACAGGAGAGAAAGAATTGGAGCACATAAATGATATAAGCCAGAAATACAAATACCAAGTCCTCTCTTTCATACGTGGAAGCTAAAAAAGTCAATTTCAAAGAGGGGAGAGTAGAATAGTGATTACTACAGGCAAGAAATGGTGGTGGAAGGCAGATAGAGAGAGATCGGAAAACAACTACCAAAATACACCGAGACAGGATGAGTAAGTTTTAGTGCTCTAGAGCCCGGTAGGCTGATTATAGTTTGCAACAGTCTTCTATTCTCTTTATGAAGAACTAGAAGAAAGGAATTTGAAGGTGCCATGCACAGAGAGTGATAAAAAGATGGAAACGTTGGTTATCTTGATCCAATATTGACACACTGTAGACATATATTAAATATCAGACTGAGTCTCTTAAATATGTACTGTTTTGTGATGATCATTATTATGGTTGATTCATTGCGTCAACTGGAGAAGTTTGGAAGCTTAACTAAGTAACTCAGCAAGGGGCCAGAGTCCTCACTTTGTAAACTCCCTAATCCTGTGCACGCAGAGGGCAGGGAGATGGTGTGCGTGCTACACTGACCCTGGGGCAGGTAGTCTGAATCCATACAATATAAAGCAGGGAAAGAGGCTAGCTTCCCCCTTTGCCCTTTCTGCTTTTGCTGTCTTCTGCTGCCATGAGCCCTCACACTTCTGCCATGTTACCCTTCTTTAGAGCCATGATTATGGACTGAAACCACTACAAATTACGAATTACGAGTGAAATGAACCTTTCCTTCCTTAATTTTGGGTGTTGGGTATTTTGTCCCAGGAATGAGAGAAAAGTAAACAAAACAATCATTATAACAGTGACAGTACTGTTAACTAAAAAGATAAAACTTAAAGATATTTTTAACAGACAAATTTTAAGTGAATTTATCTGAATGCATGAATTTGATATATCAGTTATATCCTTTTCTAAAACATATAAAATTTACACATAGCTATTAAAAATAAAAACATGGAAGGACTGGCAAGATAGCCTAGTGGACTGAGCACCTGCTTTGGCAAGCGCAGGTCCTACAGGCAACGCCAGAGACTGAGTCCAGGCGTGGTGGCTCACACCTGTAATCCCAGTACTGGGGAAGCTAAAACAGGAGGCTCATTATGAGTCTGAGCTGTGTAGTGAGACCCTGTACCAAACACATAGATGAAAAAAAATAAAATAAAGAATAGTGCCTGGGTGGCAGTATAGAATGATACAAACACTAGTCCTACTAAAGATCATGACACCATCCTTCTTGCTAAGCTGCTTCTTGGCCTAGATCTTGATTTCAAATGTGAACTTCAGTAGCTCTGTGGATCTGAATGTTTTACTGGCACTTCAATGACAGTCTGGCGGTTGCTGCCCCAATATGATCACTGCTATACCAGTTTACAAGCTGTTATAGGGACTAAATAACTGTGTGATGAATGAGTGGATGGAGAAAGGAAATAACTTTTTTAGGCATGTGAGGATTGTTTTATAACTCACTCAAATACTCGAGTCTGGTAAACCAGTGTTTCCTTGAAGCACACGTCATTCTTTTGGCACTGGTACGAAGCAAAATCCACATTGGCACTGATCTGAATCCGCAGTTCTCGGTAGTTCTCTTCTACTATTGAGTGCACAGGCTCCGGATCTGTCTCGATCACCTGTAACACAGACAGCTGTGGCCTCAGTGATGCTGAGCCAGCCGTTTGCCTTGCTGGAGTGATGGGGGGACAACTCAGAACTCTACCCACACACACTAACATCAACCCACAAACTCAAGTTCCAGAATAACTGAGTAAGCAAATTTACAATGACTCACAGAATGAAAAGGAAGAAACTGGCTAAGAAGAAATGTCTGAGAACATTAGGCCTTAATAAGCATGAGTGAGGTGGGCTCCAAAGGAAGGAGAAAGGGAATCATGAAGACAGGAATAAATATTAATAAAATAGGAAACAAATTTAAATCAGGGAGAGCCTGTAAAATTGTCTGAAAAGATTTAAAAACTTGTGGTAAGATTGATCAAGAGCACAAGAAAACAATACAAATAACCAATTTCAGAAAACAGAGGCATCACTACTAGCCCTACAGATCTAAGCAGATGACAAGAAAATACTGTGAACAATGTTATAAAAACACAAATGAAAATGTAGAAAGAAAAATTCTAGAAAATAATAAAATTCATGCAAGAACAAATGAAAAAAACAAAGTCCCATTATTATTCAAGTAAAACAAAACAAAACAAAAAACTCCTGAAGAACATTATTACTCCTAAAGAAACTAAATAAAGAACACCTAATAAGTAGAGGTATAAATTTCGTTAACTGAAAAGTTAACATAAGATTATAGAATAATCAGGACTAATTAATATGAAATGTGAATTATTCCTAAACTAATCTGATTTATTTTTTTAGTTTTTTACTTTTTAGCTTTTCTTAGCTTGATTTACTTATTTATTTATTTTGTGGGATTGGGGATTGAACTCAGGACCTTGTGCTTGCCAGGTGGGCACTTATTCTACTGAGCTATCTCCCTGGCCTGTCCTAATTTATTTTTGTAATCTGATTCCAAGCAAATTTATATCAAGTAATATCCTATCCTATCCTATCTTGCCTTACCTTGTTTTACCTTTCCTTATTTAATTTCTCTCTATCTCAGTCAGGCCATATCTATACCTATATCTATATCTGTATCTATATCTATTTGGGTATGTATCACCAGAGTGTAGAATATCACTGGGGACCAGAAAGGGTAGATAAGGGATTTGGCAAGACTCATTAACTGGATGAAAAATATGAAATTAGATCCTTGCCTCATACCGTATATGTAATCCACCTCAGGTAAAGGCTTAATATCAAAAACAAAGCTTTTAAGCTTAATAAAACAGAGGCAAATATCTTTCTGGGAATAAAGGAGTTTAAAAATAAGACAATAAGTAATAAACATGAGGCTGATAAATTTGACTATATTAAAATTAAGAACATTTTTGTTCATCAAAGAAAACAAACCAACGCTATAAATTTGGTGAGGATATTTGCATAAAAATAACAAACAAGTTGAGGATATAGCTCAGCAGCACAAAGCCTGCTTGGCAAGTCTGAGGTCCTGAATTTGATTCCTGGTGCCAACTCCACCACCACAACAAACAAAACAAAACAAAACAAAAAACAGACAGAAGAGTTTATTAAAAATATATTATAGATGGAATCTGAATTACTACACAACTGTGAATAAAGCTGCTTGTTTCTAGACAAGTCCTAAGAAACTTAGTTCTTCTTCTTCTTCTTCTTTTTTTAAAGAAACTTAGTTCTAAGTACATGTTTTATAGAGTAGTATACAGTGGTAATTATGCAAATAAGTTCAGAAATTACATAGTTGCTTGTGTAATAATTACTGTGATTTACTCTCATTCTATATTCATTCTAAAGTTATCTGGTATTGTCCCATCTCGGTTAATAGAAATTTGTTCTAATATACATAAAAGTGCATATAAATAAAATCAAAGTTTTCAAAAATATTTTAATAATTTTATTGAGAAAGAAGTAGCAATGAGATAGTTCAAAACAGGTTAGTAGTACAGAAAACAAAGTTTTGAAACAAAAAATAACTCATCTAAAGGACAAGTATCATAATGGAAGGGCGGGTAAAAGGCATGAGAAGGTACTCAGGTAAGAGAAAACCTGCTTAGCCTTGTTAGTATTTAGGGAAATGCAAGTTAGGTCCACAATGAGACAATTTCCTATTCATTAAATAATACAAATAAAAATGTCTCACAATGCCAAATGTCAGAGAGGATAGAGATACATAAGATATCTTTACTAGAAGAGTATGTTCTGTTACACTTGACCATTATTTTGGAAAGCTGAACATTCTCATATACCCTATGATGGACATTTCTGCCTTGAGAATTATTGTATAAGTGCTTACAAATTAACAACATGTGACACACGCAGCATATGTCATGATCACTAATGTTCACTGAAACTGTCCATGATAGCAAAAAAATCCAAATAATTTTCAAAGAAGGACAGACAAAGAATAATGGTATTTTATGTAACAGTGAAACGGATACAGAACAGCAATGCAATAATACGGAGAATCAGACACAATGAACTTTTTAAAAAACTGAGTTAAAAGCTACAACTAAAAATATGCATTTTGGAATGCATTAAATGAAAAAAGAAACAAAAAATAAAAACAAAAGGCAGGATCCAGATAAGATTCTAGATAGTCATTACCTTTGGGATGGCGGAAGAGAGACAGACTGGGTAGAACCACACAGGTAGTTGAGCTTAACAAGTACATTTCTTGTTAAATGTATGTTTGTCTCTGTTATTAAAAAGAAACTAATAAAGAATAAATAAAAGAGGTGCTCTATGGACTAAAATAAGATTCTGCCAGGAACCAAAATTACAACTAAGCAAATCCTGGGTAACTGATGGAAAAAGTCCACTAAAAGAACAGTGACAGCATTATTTTTATTTGATGGAAAAAAGATAAAATTTCATAACAACACAATAGGCAGATGACAATAGCACACTACATGTTGTTATCCTTAAAGTAGTTGCTTAGGGTACAAGATATGGGCATAAAAATTTCTCCCATGAGTATTGCACAAGCCTTCCTTTTTATTTATTTATTTAATTTTTATTGAGAAATATGAATGAGACAGTTTCACAGCTGATTAATAGGACAGTTTTGA
>NDGN011472260.1:0-30034 GCA_002564285.1 Tympanoctomys barrerae | reverse complement strand
CACTCCAGACAAACAGACAGACAGATAGACCCCATGCATTACCTTGCCCTCAGCTGGACTTGACAGCTCAACTCTTGGGTCAGGCTGCTCAGGAAGAGGACAGAGCACAGCGCTGTCCCTGGTCACCAACACCGGCAGTCCCTTCCCACATCACACCACGGTTCCTCTTCACTCTTTCCCACTCCTCCGAGAGAGCAGACTCCAAGGAAGGCGTTCCCCACCTTTCCTGGCTTAGCCTTGTCCCTCTGAGAGTCATGGCTTAGAGGCAGACGCAGGTAGACCTGGAGTGATGCTCCCACCTTTCAGGTCCCTTCCCCCAAAGCCTGCCCAGCCCTGTCATCACACAGGTTCTTCTTACTGGCTGGACGTTGTCACCAGCTTGGGGGAAGGAATGGTGTGGTGAAGCTGGACCAGAGGCTGCAGCAGACAGTGTGAAATCCCTCTCTCGCAGTGTGTGAGCCTGTAACTGGACTTCACCCTTGCCCAGGATGTGGATTTCCTCCAAGGTGTGAGGCAGTGGGCACTGCTGTGTGAGCTTAGCTCCAAGGCATCTTCTCTGGCCAGGTGTAGGACCTGTGTGCTGCACCCTTGAATAGACACGCACACACACACACAAGCACATACATGCACACATGCATGCACACACATGCACACATGCATGCACACACATGCACATGCACACAGATGCACAAACCTGGGCAGGTAGCTGGGGCTGGCGTGCATGTATACTATGACTTTATTTCCATCTCCATTTGTTTGATCATTTGTGAAGCTGCTAAGTGTCAAATCCTTGCACTGTGGTGTGTGCTGGGGTGAAATGTTGAATTAGACAAGCACAGAACTTGGCTGGAAAGAGAAGCATTGAGTGGGCAGACAAATATTAAATGAGAGATTAAACAAAGCATGGGGACTTTAGATATGACCAAATGGTGTGTTAAAATATTTTATAGATTAGTCAGTGTTCACTAGTCAGGACACAGCGAGGGCTCCCTGCCTTCCGCTGTCTTCACTGGAGTGGTGGAGTCTTGGGGCCACTCGAAGATTCCTGCAGTAGGGTCCGGGCTGACAGCAGCTACTTACAACAGCAAAGGAGCATCTCAATATTTTAACAACCTGACACCATCCAACTGGCAATTGCCCACTGTGTACTGGCCTTGGACAAAACAATCAAGAGTGGGGTGCAGCCAGGATCAGGTGACAGGGAAGGCTTACCGGGTCAGAAGATGTTGAAACTCAGCTCTGTGAATGAGTAGGAGCCAAGGATGTGAGGAGTCTTGGGGGCTGCTAGTGGACGCATTAGAGAAAGCAAGAAGCGTGTGCGCATAGACAGCCAGAGGAGAAAAAAGCAGGGAATAGTCGAGGAAATACAGCCTGACCACCATCTCTGGTGCAGGCAGGGTGAGATGGGTGTGGAGGGGTGATTAGGGGCCTCATGGGCAAAAGTAAGACAGCCAAACGATGGGGCCCTAATCTGATGCAGATGAAGTTTTGATCACTCCATGAATGGTAGGTTGAAGATGACATTAAGTTCAATATTACAAATTTTGTATTTTGAATATTTTACAACATTTCGTCTTCACTTGAGAGTCATGCAGACATAGGTCACCGTTACGGAGCCAGCAGAGGAGGGTTTCCAGTGTTGCAGTATTTGTCCTGTGGCATGCAGCCCATGGACCCCAGTGCATGGCTGAAGCCTCAGCATAGACACACTATATATATATTTTTTTTTCCAATGCATACATACTTATAGCAAAGTTTCATTTATGAATTAGCCCAGTAAGCAATTAGCAACAACTACTAATAAAATAGAATAGTTATACTTAAAAATCATTTTAGCAAAGGCATGCTAAAATGTACTGGCCTTGGACAAAACAATCACACTACTCAAAATGGAATACAAAACTTTTGAACTGTTTATTTCTGGAATTTTCCATGTAATATTTTTGGACCGCTGTTGATCACAGCCAACTGAAACCACGGAAAGCAAAACCATGGATCAGAGAGAGCTACCATCCATGGAATGCGAACTCCTGTCTGGCTTCAGGTTTCTGCTTGAGCGCCGCCTCCAGAGAGGTGCTGCCTGCGTGTCCCGCACCACGGCAGCTCCTCCCTTATGGAGCATATGAGTGTTTCGTCACAGCATGGCTCCTTGACTTCTTACAAATATTTTTCAGAATATATTATAGATATTGTTTTTAGGAATATAAGTGGCATGAGAGCTTTTATTCCCCTAGACCAACTTTGGGCTTGAATAGGTTCCTGATAGACATTTGTTGGACAGGTAGTTAATTTTTGTACAGATGTACCTAGGCAGGTGGATTCTTGTCAAATCATACCATCCTGATAAGATTCCAGTAAAGAGATTATTTTCTAGAGCCATGTTTTCTTTCTGGAGCTAGAGTTTATAAGACAGATGCAACTCAAGAACACTAAGACAAGAGTTTCTGCTGTCCATGAGTGAACACTTGATGCATTGAACCAGAGAGTGGAAGCTGAATACTAAGAGAACCGAAGGGAGGGTGTGCAAATGGGGAAAATCTGTTCATATCAATCCACCATTAAGGTGACTCTCAACAAGGCCATCAACTGCTGGGCAATACTGCTAATAATTTTCAACAACTTGTTCCTGTTTCCTACAAATATGCCTTTACTTTCCCCAAATCAATCTTGGCCTCAGATTGATTTAAGTCAACATATTAGCAGAAGCCCCAGAAAGGACAAAGAATGTGTGCATGGAAGGATCTCAGTGTGAGAGCTTCCTGGAGAACAGTGAAGCATTGAATTTTGGGCCAGGCTGAAAGGGTGGATGGTAAGGTCTAGGATTTGGCTGCGAGATGGGATGGCTTACGGGGAAGGAAGAACAAGGCCACTGGAGACCAGAAGGTCATGCTGAGGGGCTTGCAGGTTAGAGTGCTTGCCCACATGGACCATTTGTGTCACCCAGGTTAAAGGTGGAAGCAGAAGGAAAGTGGAGGGTCAAGAGCAAAGAGCCAAGTCCTCACAACAGGGGCATAGTCATAGATCTACACTTTGTACAGTGCAGATCTGATGTCAGGAGCCTTAGAACGGGTGAGAGACAGTCTAGTGTGATGATCAGAGGAAGAAAGATACCGACCTGCTCCCAGGTGCTTGGGCAGTCTAGGTAAAGCATAAGTAGTATTCTTCAGGGATCCGTATTGTCAGGGGAAAACCAGATAAAGATGGGCACCACCAACACTGAATGATGGAGAAGTGGAAGAAGAGTGAATCCTGTTGGTCATCATATGAACTTCCAGAGCATAGCTGGGGAATGTGTGAGGGACACAGAAATCAAAATTGCAACCTCAGGGTTGTTTTTGTTCAGATATGTCTTCTAGTCTTCCTCCCTTAATCTTTTTCTAATCACATCTAATAGAGAAGGCAGTCATGTGGTCATCCTTCTTTTCTTTCTGCGGTATTATCTCAGCTCAGGTCAGGTTTGTAGGGATACACTGAAAGAAATGAACTCTGATGCCTAGTTCTGCATATATCCCGTGACAATTAACCCAGCACAGGTGTGCATATTTTCTGGAATGTTCATTGACCACATGCTGCCCTGCCTTGGAGAATATTTTCCTTAATGTTGTTCAGAGTCTAGCTTGGCTTTCCCAATAACCCATGTGGATATTACCATCATCCTCCATCATCCTGCCCCACTAACTGCTTTCTCAGTGCTCTATTGCCCAAGTGTACCATTAAAGTCACCCAGGTCAACAGTGGAAACAGATGTGGACCACCTGAATTGGCCCATGAGCTTATAAAAGACACTAGTTTACATGGAAAAGTACAGGCGGTATGAGAGGGCTCCTATTTCCTTGAGAGTCCCTGTGGTGAGGCAAAATATCTTAGATTCCTGTAAGCAAACCTAGACCTGGACCCATGCAATTGGGCTACCTTTAAAAATGCTACTGAAGCTACCATGAACTATGTATTCATCTTCAAAATATGTCAAAAGTGTTTGATAATTTTGGACACTCAAGAGACATAAAACATGAATTTTGCAAGTTCTTGGAAGTGGGAGAAGATGTGGATCACTTTAGGACTTATAAGTAGCTCAGTAGGGCTACAGCATAGGTGCAAGTTGGAGAGGTGCTAAGAATGAACAGTAAGTAAGGCTTGATGGATATGGGTGGTGTTTGTCCTTGTAAGTGTTTTGCAGTTTTGCTGAGTGAATCTGAGAGCCGTTGGGAAGATGGGAGTAGCATAATAAGATCCCCATTCCGCACAGGTCCTTCTAGCCAGACCAAGGCAAATGGATAGTAAGAAGCTAGACAGATTCCAACAGGGCCTCCCCTGTTGGCTTATTTAGCTTCTGCCATGCAAGCTCAGCTTGCGTGAGGACTATGCAGGAGCTTTACTCTTACTGGGAACTTAGAGGCATCCTGCTTTGCCTGTCCCATAGCACAGGGAAGAGGCTGGATCTCCTCTCACTAGGGCCGTCTTCCCAGGCTAAGTAACTGCAGCGTCTTTAAATACTCTCCAGGAGGACAGGGGCATGAGGGCCTGGGCAGCACTGGTGGGCACTCATTGGGCAGAGGAGGCTATAGATATAGTGGGGTGGCAAGACTCCCAGGACATCTTTTTCTCCTTATGCATCACAAATCTATTATTCTCCATGCATGGCAGTCAGAAGGATAGGTAGAGGCAAATTCTGCCAAGGGACTGAGAAGAAGCTACTCTGGAAAGGAGATCTGGGGTCACCGTTTCTCCGCCACTGTTCCCTAAGGTGCGGGTGCGGATGGCACAGTGGCGGTTTCTCACAGTTCTCCCTGGGAGAAGGTTGCCTGTGAGTGAATTTTCATTCCCGAGTTCTCTGTTCAGTTGTCTTCCAAGTCATTTTCTAAGCTATCTCCCCAATGCCCCTAGGTTTAAGTACATGTTATATGTGGACCATTCTTGTATATGTCTTTCCAGCCTGGGCCTGAAAATCTCCATTAGAGTGGTCACAAGTATCTGAGCTTTAAAAACATCCCCACACCTATTTCTTCTTTTGGAAGAAGCAGCTCTACCCTTTGTTTAGCCATCAACCCCTGAAGTCTTTCTTGAGGTCTCCCTCAAACCCACATCCAGGCCCCTCTGCAGTCTGGCTGTGTGTGTTCAGAACCTGGCCACCACTTACCCTGCACGGAAACTAGCTGGCTCCCAGCTGGTCGCTTTGTCCCACTTGGGTCACTGAATTCTGATTAGTGGCCTCCTTCCTCTTTTGCTTTTCTGTGGTTTGTTACACATTCAGTAGCCAGAGTGATCATTTTAAAACTCAAGTCATGCTGGATTTATGCTCAGAAATTTCCTTTGGGCTTCCACGTCTCTTGAAACAAAGGAAATACTCCCCCAGCGGTCTCCAGATGCTAGGCGATCTGGCTCCGAGATAGCCCTGCTTCCCTGCTCCCTGTGCACTTGCCGGCCCATCCCACGGTTTGCTCCCTGCTCCAGCCCTGCTGGCTTCCTTCTCTGTTCTTCAAAAATGCCCCTAGAACTTTGCGTTTGTTGCTTCCGGGGCCTGAGCTGCGGCCCTTCAGATATTTGCATGGCTCAGCTCCTCACTCCTTCCAGGCCACTGCTCAAATGACATCTTTTCAAAAAGGACGACACTGCATGCCCGACCCATGTAAAATAATAATTCTCCTTAATCCTTTAATACCTGGTGTTATTCTCCAGAGAATTTACTACGATTCTCTGATTTAGCTGTGATAAGTTAACTAATACCATGATAACAAATCCCCAAATTAAGTGGCTTATTATGTAAGATTTCTCCAGCTTATATTAGATTCAGAGAGCCAATGCTTAAAGTATTGGAAAGTTGGTGAGCCAGTTGTTACAACCATTTTAAAAGTTCAATTATAAAAGCCATTGTGTCACTTCTTAAAAATTTTACTATTATTGTAAGACTGATATTATTCTGTATACTATGATCTGTGTCCTTGATGGTATTTATGATTATCGTGTCTGCATGGTAGAAATACTGTTTAATAACATGCTACTACTGAGCCCAACTAAATCTTCGCCTGGGACGCCATGTTGGAATCAGCCACCTTGTGAATGTTCACACGCTGATGAAATCAGGAAGAGCTACAAAGTGAGGTCTATTTATTTATTTATTTATTTACTTTTGTGCTTTTCTGGATTTGAGAAAGTGATGAGGTAACCAGTTATGATTTGAATGCAATATAAAGGTGTGTCATGACTACACCCATTTCAATAGACAAAACAGAAAGCACTTGAGACGGTATTTTTCTAATCTTCAAAAATTTATACTGGAGCGCTGGCCAAATAGCTCAGCAGATTAAAGTGCCTGCAAGTAGGCGCAGGGTCCGGGGGTTCAATCCCCAGGGCCTGCCCTGCCATCCCGTCCCCTGGGGCACGCTGAGAGACTGGGCATGGTGGCACACTCCTGTAATCCCAGCTCTTTGGGAGGCTGAAAACAGGAGAATCTCTATGAGTCTGAATTAATAGTGAGACTCTGAACACCCGGCAGACCCTTCCCTAAAATACAGGAAAAAAAAAATTTATACTGGACTGAAAATTTAAGGTGATTGAAGACAAGTCACTTGCACTGTTGCTAAATGAGCGGTTGTGCCCTAAGTCCTCATTGTTCTCTCACTTGTACGTGAACATCTCAACCAACATTCAAGGTAGGGCCACATGCCTGTGTGAGTTGGGGACCATGGGCTGCCTCTGGACGCAAGACTCGAGTAAAAATGAAGAAAGCACTTCTGTGTCCGTAGGTGTGTACTATTTCAAGACTACTGTGGACTATATTATTTTTAAATGGCAGCCTTCTCATCAGTGAAACCCATGACCACACATACACACGTGTGCCTGCTGCCACACGCCTCCCTGGGGAAGGCTGCTGGCCGCCCGTGCAGTCTGTCCTTCAGGCCGCCCACCTCGTCGGTCCTTCAGGTTCTCTCCATGCCACTCACAGCCTGTTGGCGGCCCTCGCTCTGGGCCTAGGTCAGGGCACCTCCGCCACTGGGAACACTGCTGATTACTTTGTTGGGGGAAGAGGGCTGGAACAAAAGTGGTACCCGCTCTTCCTGTGTCCAGAAGTACGGAAGCAGAGA
Source organism: Tympanoctomys barrerae (assembly GCA_002564285.1). Classification (NCBI taxonomy): domain Eukaryota; kingdom Metazoa; phylum Chordata; class Mammalia; order Rodentia; family Octodontidae; genus Tympanoctomys; species Tympanoctomys barrerae. Next base: position 22,952 of record NDGN011472260.1, on the reverse strand, counting down.
AGCTCCATCCCACCACATGCGGGAAGAGGGAAAAGGTGAGCAGAAGTATCTGTGAGCAGCCTAATAAGCACCATACTGCGTTAGGGGTTTGGTGTGTTTGCTGTTTGCTTCACTCCCACACTTGAATGTAGCTTCCACCAGAGAGGTGCTTTTCTCAACTGCTGAATCTCAACTGCTGAGCACCTTGGAGATGCTTGATATTTTCTGAAGGAACCTGCAAGATTGATCTGGAGGAGTGAGGCTTGGGAAGCCCTCGTGCATCAGTAGAGAGGATCATCATCCCTTGTTTTATGCAAGTCTTCAAAAGTAATGTATTTCTGTTTCTCAGTCACCCCCTCCCCACAAGCAGTCAGACATGTGGCAGAGGAACCCACATAGATGCATGTGGCTGTGTTATTTGAACACAAATTAGGTACCTGTGACACAGAATAAAGGAGGTGGCACCCTCAGATCCACACAAAGGCAGCCAGTCCCAACAGGAGGCATTTGCTTACATTTGGGGTCCTAGGACATTCGATGGCCTTTCTCAGTTTTGTGCTCTGCCAGAAACTCGGTTCCACAGCTTACGAAGCACTTCCTGATAGCCAAGAAAGTACTATACTAGCCCTTCATGTAACTGTCTAGTTCATCAACCAGTACTTAACTCGATTCTCTACCTATTGCTCGTCTGTAAAAGGAGGAACTTGGCTCTTGGAAAGCTAAGTAACACTTCCAAGGTCAATCAGGAAGGGGCAGAAGCATGATTTGAATGAAAGGTTTATGCCTGGTCCTGCTGATCTAGGACTGCTCGGTTAGCCTGTGAGGAAGCAGAAACCACTATCTGGGCAACACTGGAGCTAACATCTCATGCACAGATGAAAAACCAAACACACACACACAAAATACCACAAGCACACTCGCATTTCGCCTTTGGTTCACATTAACAGACACTGGATAGAAAGAAATCCCAGCTTGACCATAATTGCTTTTTTTTCTTTCAGTTTTTATTGAACACAAGTATTCTGACCAAATGCAAAGTCAAAATTCTCAGTTAGTACTCAGTATTTACACCAGTGAGAATGGAAACAAAGGTGGTGTTGATGTTTCACTTGGTAAAAAGTTTTATAACAAGAGAGAAGGCCCCCAAAGTACAGAATGTTGGGTAGGGATGTTAATGGAGGTCTGAAAACCACCATCTAGACAGACAGCCTAGGGCGAAGAGCTGGGACATGGAAGGTTCCATAGAAAAGTGTGAAAATAGAGCTCCACTTCAAAGCTGCACTATATACACCAGGCCCTTCAGGAGTGGGAAACCCTGCTCATGGCACCCGAGTGCCCTCCCGCAGAACTTGGCCATGACGATCTTTATGTGAATACATATGTACGGCACATACACATATAGACACACCGACACTGAAACTGAAGGAGTTGGTGTCTCCTCTGGAGAATTTGTAAAGGAAAACCATATGCTTTTATCTCTTAACATAAAAGATAGGACATCTTGAAAATAAAGTGACTCTTTGAATTTATAGAAAGCATTGATCTTTACAAAATAAAAGAAAGGAAAGCTCACGCATGCTGAGACAAATGAACGTCTAACATAAGAGAGGCAGACTGAAGTGTGGGCAGTCTTGGGTATCAGCCGATGGCAGGGCCGGGGTTCTGGGGTGGGGCTGGGGAGTCAGCTGCCCTGGGCCAGACTGTCTGAGGGTTGATTCTACATAAGCATCGGAACCCAAATTGGGTTGTTCAACCACAACCACGTACAGTGAAATATGTGGTCTCTACGAGGTGTAGCATGGCCGTGGCCTTGCTGGTCAAAACACTAAGGTCCTAAGATGAGAAACTGATGCCACTGAAGAGCTCATGACCAGAGTGTCCATCCCTCACCACCAGTCCCTCTCTGTCTCCGGTGCCCACTTTCCAATTCTGCTTGTGCTCAAAGAGCTGTCTCCCTTCGATGCTGTTTCCCAAGGGCCTGTGCCTTTGAACTACAGACCTCTGTGGGCCCTAGAATCAAAGGGGCCAGCACTGCATATTCTGGGATCCTCCATTTCCATCCCCAGGAGCTGAGAAAATGCAAAATAACCCCACATTTAGCAAATGACAAGACCTTTATTTTTCACAGTTTGAAATGATAATCTAGCATCGCCACTGATTGGCCTGCGGAAGCGTCAGGACATGGGGGTGCGCAGCCCGGAGTAGATGCAGAGGCGGTCTTGCCACCCTAAACTCTTGTTGCTTTGCACCTTAGGAAATGAACTCGTGCCAGAGGATCGATTTCAGCTGACTTAGCATCCTTCTCCTCCTCCTCATCTTCGTCTATATTTCATTGTCTTGGTTTAAAGGCTTCGATTCCTTAGAAGAATTATTTTTGTTTCCTGAATATTTTTCTGAACTATCTGCTATACCTTCCACAACCAAACTATGTTGAAGTTTTATTTCAATACTATGACAAAAACACGTTTCACACTAAAATATTCACGCATCCACAGTGCACAAGCTTGCAGTTCTAAAGTAGAATGAGAAACAAAAGCAAAATTTCTATACAAAGGGCTGGCTTTTCCCTTCTCCCCCCTCCCATCCCCCTTAAAGTTTCTGTGTTTTCCCCCCACTTGGTTTCCAATCCAGGAAAGTTGTGTTATGACTCCAGACAATAGGTTTGTTTGTTTGTTTCTACAAATGCTGCCTAACTGAACAGAAGGCTGATGTTACTTTACTTCAACAGATTTCCAAAAAAAGACACTAATTCCCTGAAGCACACATGCTCTTCCGCTCAAATCTAGATTCCGGGCTCAAAAGGAAATGGTATGTATGTATTTTATTTGGTTTTCTACAAAAAGGGGATGTTTGGGGTAAAAATGTGTGTTCACCAAGACCAGCCCCAACTATACAATCTTCTCTGCTTCATTCAACAAAGCCTAAGGAGTCCTTCAGAAGGAAGGGCGTGGACGCCCGGGAGGCAGGGCCTGTCACAGACACAGGCAAGTGGCAGCTCATCCGAAAGTCTTCTAACCCCCAAAGAAACACAAAAGAATCCCAGCTCTAAAGGCCAAGCCATTCCACAATGAGACGGATCTTCTTCACCTGAGTTGGACACAGGCGAAGAAACGACAATCACAATGGGATGGGGGAAGAGCCACTGTAAACAGTCATCTTTTTTCTTGGTGCCCTGTGCTGACGCAAGCCTGTGATGATCCCATCAACCTCTAGGCGATTATCAGTTACTTTAAAAAAAAAAAAAAAAGGCAACTATTTTACATGGACATTTCAACACAACCGAAGTCAAACATTTGTCAACTTGTAAACACTGGAAAACAAAGTTGGCAGAAAGGAAGGAAAAAGAAAAAAACCAATAAAAACAATGGAAAGAAAAAGAAAGCAAAAGAAGTGTGAATACTGCAAATTGAGATCTATCCCCAGAAGCTGCAATTTGGCATTCTTCTACAAAACAAGTCTATGTGGGAACTGAATTCAGCTAGTGAGGGTGACACACTTTGCATACTGAACAAATACAAAGTGAACAGAAATTATAACTTATTTATGAGGTTTTACAGAGTCTGAACTTGACTAAAAGTATAAAAATAAACTGTGGACTTTGTTCATTCGGTTAGTCTTAGTGCCTGAAAGTATTTCTCTGAAACTGGTCTATGCCAATTGGGTAACACCAAGTGTGGTCTTCCTGAACCTAGATTTCTTTTCTTTTTTTTTTTTCTGAGCTTCCTAGATTCTTAATTTGGGGTCCTTTTGTTTGATTTTTAAATGGTTTCAGGGAACGGAGTGTCCTAGTTTGGCTGTGGGTTTAACCTTTTTGTCTCATTTTCTTACAAGTGAACGCGCAACAAAGGAGCCCTTTCTATAGACCTACAAAAAGGAGATCCCGTGTTTATCTGTTTAGTTTTTCTTTTTTTTTTTTAAAGGCAAAAGACACTAGAGGAATGAGATTGTGTGTGTGTGTGTGTGTGTGTGTGTGTGTGTGTGTGTGGCATTGGAGACGCTCTGGTGAAGCTGCTGTCACTTTTTATTTTGATCTCTGCTCGCCGCTCACCGCCCGTCATGCTTTGCTCTCATTCTCCGCTGTGGTTTGTGTGGCGTCGTTGGGGACCGTCTTGACTTCGGCTGGCGCTGGCTTTGTTTCTGACTCCTGGCACTCCGACTTTGCTTCTACTGGGCCCTTCCTGCAGAGAATCACAGAACAGCACTGCTGAGCCCCCAGATGACAGACCTCTCCCCACCTCTGGCCTGGCCCTCGGGGGTTTCTGGTCAGAGCCCTCCTCTCCAACTGGGAAGCATGTTGGGATCCTCATGATGCCCCAAATCCTGGGCATGTGATTTTTAAAAGCATCCAGGTAGCTCTAGGGCTTCCTCTCCATCCTCAGCAGCTGCGAGGGTCGTGCCTCTATGGTGGCCTGGGAGGGTTAGGGAGGGCACTTTCCTCAGGAGCTTGGCAAGGCGAGAGAGCAGGCTTGCTTGCTACCAAGGGTGGAGTAGGCAAGGCTGTGGCACACTCCATTTCCTGATGCTGCCCTTCAGGGGAACTGGTGAGGGTCTCTTTGTAGCTTTTAGTGGCAGCAGGACGGCTTACCTGGGGGCAGGTACAGGAACCCCCAGGTCTGACTCTGCCTCCACGGATCTCAGGAGCAAGAGTCAGACCTAAGGACCCAGGGGAGCAGGTGCAGACCCCAGACTAAGACACGCGGGCATTACATTTAGGAAACTGAAAGGGGGAGGCCTTTCCCTTGGACTCAGAGACCCAGCAGGCATTTGGTGTTTGGCAGCCTCTGGTCCTACCAGCCCCTTGGAGAGCAGCAGAAGCCAGGTTGGGTGGGGAAGAGCAGGCACCTCAGCCAGCGAGTGTCAGGGCTGAGGACTGCACCCTCCCTGCACAGGGGCGCAAGGGGCTGCCTCCTCCTTCCTGCACAACACTGCCTTGCTGGTGGGCGGGGGGACACAGCCTGGCCCTGGATAACACACCAACTATGCCCAGGGAGGCAGAGAAGGGCACCTTGGCCTCCTTAGAGCCTCCCCAAGCTGTGCTTGTCAGCGGCCTGACTGCAAGGCACCCCAGGGAAAGCAGAAGCGCTGCTCGGCTGATAAGGATGAAATATAATTACCATGGCCTAATTAGCAAGCCGGCGGCTGCTTTGCTTGCCCTGGCCCTCTTGCCTGCCCCTGTTCTGCCTCTGCCCAGCCCCTTGGTTGACAGTCGCCTCAGAGAAGCCCTGAGTGAGGCTGAGGACACGTCTAATAAGGAGAACACAGCACAGCACAGACGCACACCACCACAGGACACAACTCGACAACAGCAGACAAAGAGAGGCCGTACTCGGTCTTTGCTGGTGCAGGTGACACAGAGCTGTCGGCCGTGGAAGGAGCAAGCTCGGGGGCTTGTCCACTGGCCCCAGCGGCAGGAGCAGGAGAGCCCAGGGCTGCAAAAACATCCTTTGCAAGGTCAATATCTGGGGTCTTGAAGTTCCCTTCGTCCATTTTAAAGTCCTCGCCCTGGGAAGGGTTTGTGGCGCTGACGGAGGCAGCCTCGCTCTTCGGGCTAGCAGGGGCTGTGGCTGCCTCGGGTGGGCTCTTCACAGTGCCGGGTTGGGTGGGCTCTGGGTCCGGGCCTTTGGTGCTGAGAGCCTCCTGCTTGGTCTGGGGGCTGTCTGTGGCAGGGGCGGCTGCTGCTGCTAGCGGACTGGCTGCCCCTGCTGGGGCGGGGGCTGGAGCGGGGGCTGGTTTGCTGGCTGGAGGGGCCTTAGAGGCCTCCCCTGCACTGGCTGGGGTGCTGGGGCAGAGAACAGCTCCTTGGTTAGCCAGGACACTAGAGGACAAATTGCTGGCAGCAGGGGCTGAAGTCGGGGTGTCACTCAGGTCAACAAGGGGGGCGACCTTGGGGACTGGGGACTGGGAGGAGGTGGTGACACCAGGCCCCTTGGAAGGGGTGGCCTGGCTAGCCGGCACAGAGTTTGAGTCCGGCACAGCCGTGGCTGGTGGGGCAATACTGGAAGTCAGGGTGGTGGTCTCACTGGTGGGGCTGTTCTGAGCAGTGGCAAAGGTTTCGGTGATAGTGTCAGAGTTAGTGGTGACGGTGGTGACAGAAGGCAGCATGTCCTCGACAGTGGCTGTGGTGTCGGCAGGTAGCCTGTGGAGAGGACAGGAAGTAGAAGAAAATAGACAATGAAAGCTGAAACATGACAGAGAAGCCGGCAGCAGGGCAGAAGCCAAGGAGAGGGGCTGTGGGTGGGCATGCACAGGCAGGAGCACAGGTCCACAGAGAAACGAGGACGCTGAGAGGTGGCACATGCCCAGGAGGTGGGCAGAAGAGGACACAGGAGACAACGAAGAACATGGCAGTGTCAAGGGACCTGCTAGCCCTTCCTCCCTGCTGATCTCCCTCCCTCTCTGCACAGGGCTCCTGTCCACACTGCCCGTCTGAAACTTTCTGATGTCCACCCGGGGTCTCCACTCCAGGACTTTGGCTCCGGGTCCATCTACTCTAGGCTCTCTGGGCCCCAGCGGAATGAGGCCCAGCTGCCTTGCGAGGTTGTGGGGCAGGAATGGGGAAAGTCAGGAGTCAGGCAGCTGCTGTGTGCTCTGAGAGGCCTCTAAGAGCTCTGGGTTCTTCCATGTCCAGATTTTTGTGGTTCTGTGGAACTCTACTCCCTTCTGACCCATAGGATCCTCCATAGCCAGGCAGATATTTTTCTAAATACAGTACAGCTGATCAGGAATCCTGATGCTTTTGAACAGAAGAGGGCCAGGGGATTTAACCAGGTAGGTTCTCAACTCCTTGGGTTTTAGAAGGAAACAGAAAACCCTAGAATACTAAGAAACCCTAAAACACCAGCTAAGCCTCTTTCAGTCAGGTTTTGCCCTCTTAAACCATTTCCAGAATCAGGGTGCCACTTGGAATGGGTTCAGGGATCCCCGCTTGTGCATGGAGCCTTGCAGCGGCTCTCAGAGCCACCCCAAGTAGAACCAAGAATGCCTTCTCTCCAGAGAGAGTGGGGTCAGGCATTGACTTGCCAAGCAGGTTTCCTGGGATGGCTCCAGAAGGAGTCCTAGTTTGGCCAGTGGGAGGCATGAAGGATGGGAGAGGGCGGTGAGGTAGGGTGCAGCTCTACTGAGGGCGGGCCAGCCCCTCCCCCCACATACTCGGGCTCTGTCAGCGGGGTGGTCTCATTGGGTTCTGTGTGTTTCCCTCCATCATGGTTAGGGGTCCGCTCCTCCTCGGTTCGAACTTCCACAATGGGCTCCTTGGATTCATCTTTCCTGTGGAGACAGTTCTGCTGGTTAGGCCCTGGGACAGGAGGGGGGTCCCCAGGGAAGGCAGCAATAGCTCGGGGGAGGGAGACCTCACCTGAGGCTGCCAGGGTGAACGTCTAGAACCAGGTGTACGCATTTGTGTGTCAGCCTGACTTTGGGGAGCTGTGTGACCAGGGGCATACATGAGTCACCCCTGCTTCCGTTTTCTTAGCTTGAGATGAAACAGTGTAGGATGTGCCTGGCCTAGATACTATAAGAATGAAAGGAGGTGGGGGATGGACAACGGCAATCCAAGTGGCTGGCACGCACGCGTGTATCTGTAAGTATGCATGCAGGCCATTGTACACCTATGTAGGTAGACACACAGTGCTAGGCATGCGGTGGCATTGAGCCACCTATTCTCTTTTTGTGCCCTTTCACCTTGCTCCAGCACAGCCCCACACTGCAAGGGTCTCCAAAGGCTTTTCACTCAACATCTGTTTCTCCCCGGATGCCGCTGGACAGAACAATCTCTGGACTGTTGCCAGCTCCGCAAGGACAGGGATTTTTATGCTTTTGGTTTGCTGTCATACCCCCAACTTGGAAATCATGCGTTGCTCTTCCTTCCTAGCTGCTGCCTGAGTAATTATTGAGTGATGTATGAAAGAATGAATCAAGGAAAGAAAAAAATTCGGGTGAGTGTATCCCTCAGCTACTGGTCCTACGGTCTATTTTGATTTTCACACTTTGGTCAGATTCTACCATGCCAGATTGGGAGCTGGGCTAAGAGCCTGTTTTTCAAACAGGTCACCCCTAACTCTGAGCCACTCAAGACCACATGTGGGGAGGCTTTCTCCAGTGCATATTGCCACTCAGGGCTTCCAAACAAGGAAAGTGAAGGTGGAGGAAAGGACACTGCCGTGGTGGTGGCGAGTGGCTCAGAGGTGGCATGGCTGCTGGGGCTTTGGCTAGGGGCCGAGCCCAGACCCCAGCGGGGCCTGGGTTTCACTCACGAGAACGCAGCCTTGCCCTCCTCCATGTCCTTGCCCTTGGCTCCGGGCCCAGCTTTTCCACACAGGTTGACAGCGATGCACATAAGCAGGCCGCACTTGTTCAGGAAGTAGCAGGTGATGTCCACAACCACCAGGAGCAGGACAAAGATGACAATGAGGATGCCCACGATGGCCCCAGTGCTCAGGCCTGCTGTAGGGCTACCATTGGCTTAAGTAAGAAAGAGAGAGCCTAAGGTTAACAGGCTGAGATTGGAGTCCTGACCTTGCAAACCCTGCAAGCCACAGCCCGGGGGGCAGGCCAGGGGCCAGGGCACAAGGCCAGGGCTCTGTTGCCCAGAGTAACACCTTCCCTGGGGCTGCTCTATGCTCTGTGTGGAGACAACAAGGTCTCTGTACATCTTCCAAAGGGAAAGGTGACAGCCTCATTTCATCTCAAGAGTGGACAGAGGCTTCCCAAGTGAGGGTGTGTGTGGGCTTGGGGGCCAGGTCTCTACCCTGCTCTGAAGGCCTGAGTCCTCCCAGAGCAGTGAGCCCCTAGGGCCTGCCTACGACTTCAGGGAGCCAGGCTGCAGCCAGCCGAGGGCACTGGATGGAGGTGCAGCTACCGGGCATGGCCATGTGCTCGCAGGGTGCTGGGGGAAAGATGGCATGGTCCCTTGCTTCAGGCTAGGCGGTATTTTTTTTTTTTTTTTCAGAACTGGGGATTGAACTCAGGCTTGCGCTTGCCAGGGAAGCACTTATTCCACTGAGCCATCTCTCTGGCCCCAAGGCGGTGGTTCTGAAGTGAGGGACAGTCCCAAATACTGTTCCCAGAGCTTCCTTGTGACTTGTGGCAAGGAGGGTGCCCTGTACCGACTCCCTTTCTTAGGATTAGTAGTCCCCAAACTGGACTACGCTGGTTTTACAAGTCTCCCACACCCACACATTTGCTGCACCCCAGCAAAAGGAATGCAGCCCGTGTGTCTCTGGAGAAGCTGCAGCCTCCTCAGGCCTGGTGGGCAAGGTAAAGGGTCTGGGAATACTCACCTTCTGGGAGCCAAGCACGCTCAGGTCAGACTTCAGGAAAACCAGCCGACACACCCAGAACCGCACACTCGCACAGACAGGCACACTCACATGCAGGACAGAGGTCCACACGGATGGATACGTTCTCACCTCCTGGCAGCACCCAGCCCACCGCTTCCGGTTGGGCTCACTTTGAAAACCTCAGCCTGTCTGTCTGTTCCCCCTGCCCACCATGTCAAGTCCCCCAGAGTTTGGCCCCTTGATTCTGTCACAGGAGGGGCTAGGCTCAGCTCTGTGTGGCCACTGTGGATGTCACTTGCTTGGGATGGAACAAATGGCCTCTTGGTGGTTTCCATCAGTCTTTGTGAGATAAGGACAATGCTATGGGAAGCAGGAACCTCTGCAGAGCGAGCTTCGCTTGAGTCCATGGGGACATAAGGATCCTGGACGGAATAATGGACACTCCTGGTTCATTTCACTTCGGAAGAGCATAGGCCAGAACTATGTACAGCTTCATCGTGCTATCAAACCTTGTCTCAAGGGCCCTTGGAAAAAGGTCTGTGGATGTGAGTCGGGAATCGGGGCCAACATGGCATGAGCCTGGGACCTGCCTGGCCCTGTACTTGGCTCTCTCTGCTGACCTGAAGTCATGGTCATGGGAGAGAAGACGAAGGTCACATTACCCCAGGTAAGTAGCGCTAGGGCAGGCCGCCATTCTGTACTCTGGAATGCGCTGCTCCGTGTGCTGAAGGGCCCTTGCCCAGGTACTCTGGAGCGTATCTAGAGGCAGTGCCCCTCCACAGCTTCTTTCAGTTTCATCCAGGTCACCAGTCACCAACCAGCACAGTGGAGGGGGCCACTCAAAACCTATTTTTCTGGGTGTAGTAGGGCCTGAGCTGGAGGAGTCTCTCCGGCTCCCAAGTGCTTCAGCCTCTATGGGACCTTGGCTGGCTTCCCAGCCTTTCCTCCTCAGGCCTTCTGGCTGGCCCTCTCTGCTCTAACCATTCCTGCAGGAAGACCTGAGACAGGTGAGGGGCTCTGACTACCTTGTTTCTGGGCTTTTGCAGCAAAAAACCAGCCTTCAGCGAGAGTGGGGCATTTTCTCAAAAGCTAGCTAAAATGCAGAGGCCCAGCCTCCTGTCCATTTCCTCATCCATCTGCTTTGTACCCCAAAAAGCGGAGAAGGGTGCAAACCTTCTCCCTCTTTAGGATGCAAAGCTTTTTCCCCAAACGGGGAAGTCATTGAGCCCTTGCAATTTCTCTCCAGCCCATACATGACACTGGGCTGGAAGCCGCTGTAGCCTTTTGACTTCAGTATCTGGTAGGTGTGAAGTACCTATTTCCACAGAGGCTGTAAGTTTTTTATTTTTATTTTTATTTTTTACGGAGTGTATGTGGACTATATCTGTAGTTTTGGACTCAGTGTCATGAATTCTGCATTCTGAGGTTGACCTGTAAACATGGAGTCTATGCTCTGCGGGCCTTGAGTGGATGCAGCTGGGACAGATTTTGTTCCAGTCTCAGCAGATGCAGCTGCGGGCCACACTGGGTCTAAGGGTGATGGAGAGTGGAGGCAGGTGGGTGAAAAGGCTGTACCGTGGTGCTAGACCACAGTACGCAGTAGTTTCTCCTTTCATTTGATATAAAATTCAAAGCCTTTCCCTGGCCAGGGTGCTGCATGTTCTGAGGACTCTTCTCACCTCTCTGACCTGTGCTAATGACAGCAGGACCCTGGTTCCCTGTCGTCCAGCCAGGCCAGCCTCTAAGCTGCCTGCTGTCTGCACCAGGTCTTTGCTGCAGGGCCTGACTGTTTTGCCTGGAACAGGCCCCCTGGATGAGCACTTTCAAGTATGGCTGTTTACTCTCTTATGGGCCTCAGGCCCTATGTCTACTTTTCAGAGTTTTACCCTGGTCTCTAGCGAAGCTTCTCCAATGCATTTCCTACTACATTTCCCATTCAGTCTTATCACTCTCCGCCATGTTTACTACCTCTGGCTGTCTTCTCCAGAACACTTTAGAAGGTGCTGCTGTAGCTCTCCTCTCTCTCCTCAGTACTTAGGATAACTTTGACTCAGAAAATGTACAAAGGATATTTGCTGCACGAAAGAGTGTTTAACCTGGAGACCATAACACCGCTTCCACATGGTTATAGGTCTTCCATGAGGAGGAACAAGCAAATGTCAATCAAGGGATGAGGCAGGGCTGAAGAGGCCAGCTCTGTATAAGAAAGGCCTGTCAGAGCTGGTCACACCATGTGCAGGCCAGCTCCTGGTTGCTGGCGGCATTCGAGAGAGGAAGGACAACTCCTTGGCTTTGATACTGTAATGCTCAGGAAGTGCTGTATGCAACAGGGCCTTGAGTGGAGGGTGTCTGTGGGTCCTCTTCAACCATGTGAGCCTATTGTTCAAGTCAGTTGTTCTAAGCACCTAGAACAGGGACAGATTGCCTAATGCCAGTCTCTGCAATGCCTGCTGAGGACCTTTTTTCTGGACCATTAACATGCTCAGTCGATTCTCTTTTTAATCATGATCCTTGTGATTTTTTTTTAATGAAAACTCAACACCTTTAACTGTGGGTGAAGGTCAGGAATTGGGATTTGAGCACATACTCCAGATCCTACACATGAAGTCCACTCTTTCTAGCTTTTCCGTCCCCTCTGTCAATCACAGCTGATTATACCCATGATCCCTCACCAAGGAGAAAGAGGGCCTCTCACCCGACCATCTGATAAAACACTTAGCTTGATGCTTGTGATAGACTGAGAGAAAGCAAAGACTCTCCTGAAAGAAAGGAACCATGAACTCCACACCGCTAAGCATCAAGGCTTCTAGAGGAAGGGAGGCGCTACTCCCACCACGGGGAGGATTCTGGCCACCTTGATAGAAAGAAGCTGTAAAGCAAGGAGAGTGCACAGTACAGGTGCAAGGGGGTTCAAGGCAGGTCAGCATCAATCCCTCTTGACTGAGAGGAATTATTTAGTCCAGGAAAGCTACTGGGACCAAGGTCATGAAACATTCCATAAAAGGAAAAAATAAACAAATCTTCAGGGATCTGTCTTTGCCATTCTCTCTCTCCCCTATTACCTTAACTAACTCACCCAAACACCTTGCATGCAAAGGAGCTTTCCGGGGAGTAGTTCCTTCACAGCCTCAGAGATCAGAGCTGCGTTGAGCAGTGAGATTATGGGGGAGGGGCTTTCATCTCCTGTGGCTGCTGGCTTCGGCAAGGTTGGCACTCAAGTAGGGGCTGGCCTGCCCCCACACTGCCACTCAGATATGCCTGCTTTCTTGTACCTTGAACTGGAAGTACGGGTCTCAGCCTTCACAGATGCCTGGGACCTGGGAGCCAAAGTTCCCTCTCCGACTCCTAAGACTGATGATTCTCAGCATGGTTCACTCAGCATGAAGCTGGTTTGCCCACATCGCTTACATGTCTGTTTATCACTTCCTGGAAATGACTACACAGACAGCTGGCCTCAGGGGCTTGCAAGATGTGTCTAAGTGTAGTTGCAAACAAAATACAGTCTGCCAAAAAGACCTTCTCTGAGTTTTTCTGTTCTACCAGATCCTGGACAGCCTCTTTGAGAAGTAAAGGTTTTTAGGTGATCAGAAGATCTTGCTACAGAGATGCGCATCTGGTGGCTCGGAACACACCCTGCTCCCAAGCCACCACCACCTCAACTCTGCAAAGGCATCTTTCCCTTCCTCTGTCTGTTGTGTATTCCAAGGCCACAGTGATCCATAACACCTCTTAGGATGGCTGGAAAACACATACTGCTTCTCATGAGAAAGGGCAAGGATTTTGTTTGGCTAGAACTCCAAGCTTGCTAGGTAATTGGTTATCAGGTACTGGAGAGGTGGAAAGAGCTTGGTTGACACTGTGTTGCACATACAACTGTCAAATAAAATCAAAACACGCTGGCGAGTTCACATGAACTGTTATATCCTTTAATAATGCAAAGGTGTAAACGTCGTAAAGGCCTCGCTGATTATCTACACAACAATGTTAGCGTTCTTATTAGTAGAAAAACGTGATTCAAATCTGCTGTATAAATATTCCAAATATGAGCAGAGAACCCCCAGGGCATGTGGCATGAGACCAGAGCTAGCACAGCGTAAAGGCAAGATGGACAGGAGAGGGGGGCTGCTCACTCCCACAAGGCTCGTGGAGGGCGCTCTTAAGGAATCCTGGTGCGCATGGGGGCTGCAGCTGCACCAGGATCTTGGGGTCCAGAGAGCCCACCACACTAATGCTGTCTCCAGACGGGCAAACTGCCTCAGGCCAGGCTGGCAACCTGCTGTGAAGACCCCCAGGCTTTCCCAGATGAGGGCTGCCTGGCCCCAGGATGTGCCAAGGGCCCAAGGCCATCTCAAGCCTCTTTGCATGCAGGGAAGAATTTCTAAAGATCCCTCAGAAATGCAGCACTGCTCTCCTGTGGGTGGGTTTAGGACCCTGCAGAGCAGGTCCCTGAGCTCCCAAGGGGTCAGTACATAGAACTCCTCCAGGGGATCAGGAGAGCCAGGAGAACTGCCCTCCTCGCAGCTCTCCACAACTTGTGGTTCTCATGCTAGGCTCCACGGGCACTGGACCCCTCTCTCCATAGCTCTTCCCTGTGCTCAAGAGACTTCCTTGTCACTGTCCTGGTGGGACACTGCATCAGGGCTCTGGGGCAGGAGATATGGGTCAGACACTGCCCACCTGAGCTGACGGGCAACCCAGGCCCTCTGTACTGAATGCAGGGCACAGTGTGGGTGCCAACGTGGGTGACTCTGCTCTCAGGCCACAGCTTCGAGTCTGGTAAGTTCCCCAAGGAGAAGCTAGTCTTTTAACGTTAAAAAGTAACAATGAAAAAATACACATAGAGGACAAAAAGAATGAAAATCAAACTTGCATGGAGATGTTCGGAGAAGCAATAGGTAGAATGATAAATGACCATAATGGGGGAGGGAGTTTTTATTTGGTAGAAGGTCTGTCCCCATGCACACAGGCTGACAGGGGTCAGCCCTGGGTCTGCACGCAGTCCCATCTACCAGACCCACTTCGTCCTCTCTAGGATGCACTGCAAGGCAGTATACAGGAGCACCCCACTTTTCACAAGTGCATTAAAAGTGTCCCTGAACCCTCTCACTAGCTGGGAGGTTGGGCATTTTGGAAGAGCTGACAGGCTGACCTGCCAGATTTCTTAACACTCTGGGGCTAGGCGATGCAGGATGGCCTGGCACTCCCCGTCTGTACTTCTGAGCAGAAGAGGCCAGGGACTTGGGCCTGGCTCACGGTGGACGCGTCCAACCTGTCTGGTACAGGGATGCTTATGGTGCCAAGCTGGGTCATGGTTGGGCCACAGTCCCCAGGACTCTGAGGCTCCGTGTTGACCTTGCAGCACACTGCTGTGTGGCAGGAGAATCACCTCCACTCGGAGACGAGCACCTTTCCAAGCTGATGTGTTGGGCACATCACAGTTTGGCCTTGTTCACAGAGATCGCTGGTAATACCACTGGGCAACAGGGGACAAAATTTATCCACCAGCAGAGGACACAGTGAGTCGCCATCTATGGCTCTTTTGATACAGGCACTTAAATACTTAAATGCAAGCAAAGCCAACTACTTACTGAAGGGCCCAGGAGGGGGACAACATTAGCACGAGGGGGCACGTGGTGATCTCAGTCATCTGAGGCAAGCTTTAGCTTTAGAAGGTGCCTAGAATTTGTCCTCTGCTACAGACGGCGAACAAGTAGCAGACAGGCCAAGAATTCTCCATGAACCTAGCATAATGCTTGTTTTTAAAAATAATATTTTAAGAGCCGTCTTTTTTTTTTCTGCCATCACGAAGGGGGCAAATTCCTTATGAAGTGGCACAGAAGGATGTGTGAATGGCAAGGTGCCAGGAGGTCAAGCTTTTTCTGATTGCAAAACCTTCCTCTTGCACACAGAATGCTCACGCAGTGGCTGTGGCAGGGCCAGCGTGGTTCTGACGGGTACTTCCAGGGGGGGGGCACTGATCATTTTTATGGGACTTGAGCTTTAAAGCAAATTTAATTTTTGTATTCAGGTGTCTAACAGAGCAGGAGAAGAGTCACTGCAGAGAACAGCAATGAAACAAAAGTGTAGGACGCAGAACTGCCTCCCAGGGTGGCTGCAGGTGCCAAGCAGCGGGTCCCCACAGAAAGTGTGGTTGTTTAAAAATAAATGTGGTGGTGGGGATGTCCCAGTGGCATCCAAGGTGACAAGTGTAACAACAGACACAGGGAGGGGGAGGGGGAGGAAAGAGAAGGCAGAGACAGAAACAGAGAAAGAAATAGATAAAAAGAAAAAAAATAGGTCAAATTTTGAAGACACAAGAATCCAAGGTTAATTCAACTTAGTAAATTAAACTGACAAAGGTTAGAGAAGAGTTCAGTGCGGTGCCAACACCACAGGCCAGGTCAGAAGCTCAGCGATGCCAGAAGCAGCACAGCGGGGTTAACTTGGGGGTTAGGGGGCCAGCGAGCAAATGAAATTAAAGTGAGAGAACAGGCGCCTCCACAGCAGAATACCGGGGATGGTTAGGAGGTGTCACCTTTGCTAGGGCGGTGCCTCTCGGGTGCAGCCACTGGGTGTCTTCTGGGCTCTAGTGTCTGCCACAGTGGTACAGATGCATTGAATGCCTGCATGGGGCGTACACCTGGGCCAGGGGCTGGGCTGCCTTTGCAGAGTACAAGCCGACCTTCCCATTGGGTAAGCCTCCTGCATCACTCACCTCCTACCACTTGCTGACCACAGCACTCAACCACAGATGTACGTCCGGTGATGCAAACGAGTTTTATTCTTGGATCCCAATACCATGGCCAGGAACATCCAACCAAACACAGAGCCACCTCCTAATGCCTGTGCGGCAGAGCCATGGAACAGCGCCCGCCCCACAAGGTAAGCAACCCCCAGCCTTCACTGGGCACCAGGATGATTGACAACAAGGACTCCAGAGGACAAGTACTCCCTAGTATTTTTGCCACTCAGTAACAAATGCTGCTGCCAGGACCCAGCATGGGAATACAGAACATCCAAGCAACCTGCTTATGAGGTCTCACACAAGGGAACAGTTCCCAAAAGGAACCCGCCTTGCTGTCTTAAGGCTTACTCACCCCTCCCCCACCTCCTAGGTGGCCCACAGGGCAGGGAGGATTGGGACACTCACACTGTACCATTAGTATCAAGGACACAATGACCAAAGAGCATGAGAAAAGAAGAGGCAGAGGAAAGGGAGGGCAGGGTATGTGACACCCCTGCCAACAGGCTTCAGCTATATGTTCTGTGCCCCTCTCTCCTGCCTTTGGCTGACGTTCACCTGGCCTGGAGACACAAAGTGATCTCTTTCTACTCAGAGTGATATGGCCAAGGAGGGAATCAGCCATCAGACCAAGGTGGCCACCTCTACTTGGACATCCCATGAAGCAGTAACGAAGACATTGTCCGCAGTCGCACCCAGCTGCTTTCCTTTCCTCTGCTGCCACCTGAAGAGACTTGCCCACCCAGGGAGGGCTGGGGAGCTTTCCCTGCAGTGCAAGCGACTTCTCCGGTCTATAGCTGAATGCTCACCTGCCGACTCGCTGGACGCCTCATGCATCTCCCAAGCACACTCATTCACACACAAACAGCCATTACGAATCACACACTGATCTCTTGGTTTATGCTGCCTGACAGCATCACGTATGGACAGACCTCTGCATTGCAGGCTGCTCCTATCCTTTCCAGCCTGCCTTTCCTGTGGCAGGAGCAATCCTGACAACTGGACCAAGATCTTGGCAAGCTCTACAGATGGGGTGGCATGATGCAGCTCCCCCGGTCATCTCCCTACCACACACGAACATGGCAGGGTATCTGACACCCCTGCCAACAGGCTTCAGCTATATGTTCTGTGCCCCTCTCTCCTGCCTGTGGCTGACATTCACCTGGCCTGGAGACACAAAGTGATCTCTTTCTACTCAGAGTGATTTGGCCAAGGAGGGGATCAGCCATCAGACCAAGGTGGTTGGGCTAGAAAGCAGAACTCTCACTTTATTCCCAAACTTGAGTTGGTCCTGGATCCCTAGAGACGGATCTGCATCTCCTAAGCGCTCTGATGCCACCAAAGTTTCTAGCAGACTAACTGCCTTTTGTCAATGGTGCTTCCCAGCGACCGTCTTCTCCACTTGTGCCGTGCTGAGAGGTTCAGTTTAATGTCTGTGTCAG
The DNA here is from genome assembly GCA_002564285.1 of Tympanoctomys barrerae. Classification (NCBI taxonomy): domain Eukaryota; kingdom Metazoa; phylum Chordata; class Mammalia; order Rodentia; family Octodontidae; genus Tympanoctomys; species Tympanoctomys barrerae. Next base: position 5,511 of record NDGN011472260.1, on the reverse strand, counting down.
TGGAGAGACTCTTGACAGACACAGTTTATAACTAACTGGGCACCATCTCTTCTTCTCTGGGGTCCCCCTGAGAAGAGATATGGACCATGCTTGTGCGCATAGAGCAAACATCCAATAAAAAGCACACAAGACGGCTGCACGGTCCTGGTATGAAACGGTAGATGGCAGATAAGGTCTCATAAAGGATCCTTTCTCAACCAGCATCCAAGGCAAGGCAGGAGCTGGGCCATTTTCCATCTCAGAGTCCCATGGACTGGTTAGCATCAGTTGTGTAAGGCCAGAGGAGAGAGGACCTTTTCCCCAGGATGCTTGGTCATGCCTTCCTGGGGGTCCAGTACATCTCAACCTACTGCACAGAGAGGTACAAGGCAAAACTAAGCTTTGCATGGTCAACCAGTCATGAGATGGCTGTAAGCAAGCGAGTTGTCAGGGTTGTTCAGGCGCATTAGGAGGTGCAGCATTTGTGCATTAATTTAAAGCAGGAAACTAACAGAAAGCAGAGGCAGCTGTACCTGGGATGGCTGTGGGCTGGGCTGAGGTCTTGAACATGAAATGAGCCGGCTTGGATTTTCCTTGCTGGTTCTCAGCCACCACGGAGACTTCATACTCGGCGTTCCAGTCCAGTGACTTGAGCATGACATGGTCACTGCCAGACGGGAGCCTGATCTCTGGTTTCCAATCAGAGGAGAGCTTTTGGGAGGAATCAGAGGGAAAGACACATGACACCGGAAAGCTTTAATGAAAATGCAGCTGGGTCGTGCTCTAGGTAAAACTTGGGGGAGGAAAAAACTACTGGTGTAATATTTTAAAAAGTAAGAAGCAATGATCGTACATGGTCTTTTATTTTATGAGCCTGAAACATCCCCGGGATTACACAGATCAGATCGCCTCTGCATGTCTGCGAATGCGAACAACAGCAGACACTGAGGGGGCATCGTCCATGCCACCTTCAGGGTATGCAGAGGCTCAAGGCCTGCCCTCTCCCAGCCTCGGGCTAGACTCTGGAATCCTGGGGGCAGAGGCCTGAGGACTTCCTAGAAAGGTAAAAACACACATCTGCAATCATATCTTAGAATGCTGCCCTTGTTCAGCTGTGATTCACCTTTCTGAAAAGTAAATGCTGCATAGATTTCAATTTTACTAAAAATAAATCTCTCACTTATCATGCCCCTACACTGCGCCGGGTACTGTACTAACAGCCATCGACACATTTTCTTATCGTGTCTCTGTAAAAACTGGCAGGAGGTTTTGTTGGGGTCTTGCTAAATCTAATGACAGGAATATGAGAGAGAGAGAGAGAGAGAGAGAGAGAGAGAGAGAGAGAGGTTAGGTGACTTCTCAGTCTCCTTTCAGTGATGATGAAAGCCAAGTCCGTTGGCTCGAAGCCACTCTTTGCTTTCTTGGAAAGCAGCTATGCAAACCTGCTGGGCTGAATGGGGCTTTCTGTTCATGCATGTGATGTGGTCTCTACAACTACAGCTGATTACGGGGTTCTGCCACCAGGCCCAGCCTTGGGATGCTCATAGGACCCACAGGGAGTGCCCCATGCAGAGGCTCGTGTGCTCTCCTGGCCACAACCACAGGCCTGAAACCAGCGCTCTGGGACCCGCTCTTTTCCATCTAATACTCTCTCTCCTTAGAGGCTGCCCGGCTCCTGTGAGTCTGCGCCGAGGACCTTCCAAACAGGAGCTTACGAAAGCATCGCTAGTGATTACCCTCTCCACAAAACAGTTGTGGGAGAAGAAGGCTCCCAATGATTTCACACCTCTGCAGCTCACCCCTTCACAAGCTCTGGCTTTTCCACCAGGCCTAAGCCCCAAGGTGTATGCTGGGCACACAGCAGGGTATGACGAACGCTTCCTGGGTGGCAGGGTGCTTGGCCGCAGTGTCTGGCGACCACCACAGGCCCAAGGCTGAGGCTGGAAGCTATCTGGCAGCACAAGGCTCTTTCTTACTCGGGCACACTGGTTTGTACCAGCTAAGAAGAGGCCCTTAAGAATGCAATAATGCTCGTTCTAGGCCCTGGGACTACAGGGAAATGCTAATAGGCGAGTTCTAGTTTCTCAGAGTCACTTCAGGAAGCAGGAGCTGTGCTGTCTGTTAGTTTGCATATGTCAGTATGGGCCTCCATTATAACATCAAGCAAAAAAATTATGCTTTCTGTACTCTTTATCTTTGTTAGCAAACATCATTACAAAAGAGAAAACTAGCCTAGGAAGCAACTAGTCAATAAAGTAAACATTGTGTTATACAACACATATTAATACATGATGATATTTAGCAAATATTAAGTTTTGAGTGAGAAAGGACAGTCAAGGTTGTTGAAATATGTCTAAAATATCTTAACAATCTGCTCCAGTTATCGCTGCAGTCATAAGGGCTGTTTAGGCCAACTGACATGGAGAAGGCCTCCGTGGGAGGTGATGCGAACTGGAGCCTGCATCTCAGGACTAATATTAGTTAGATTTATAGAGACTCCCAAGCATCTAACATATCTGAATTTCTTTGCATATATTATGAGAAATCTTTACAATGACATGCTAAGTAAGTTTATGCCTACTTCATAAATGAAGAACTGGAGGTCTTGGAGTACTGGGTGACCTATTCAGTTCATACACTGATGAGTGGTAAGGTTAGAATCTGATGCCATGCATGACTGACTCTGAAGCCCATGTTCTCTCTACTGGGCATATTAGTGTAACAACAGCCAAAGGCATTCCCTCCTGCAACACCAACTGCTTCCAGTGGCACGTGCGGGCCCTCTGCCAGTCCTAGCACCCTTCTCTGTGGTGAGAAGGCACGGGGACCTGTCATTCAGTGGTATCTCCAGGATAGAGTTCCTACTCTGCCAGCTCAAAGCTGGCTTAGAAATGAGGCAGGAGGGAGGGCTGAGGGGATGGATGGTCCTCCTCTTTGGATGAGTGTCCACAGGGCACTCTCCAGAAGGGTCATCAGGTAAAGGTCCTCATCTCTCACAGAGCTCACAGAAAGGAGCAAACTTCCAGATAACACCTTATTCTGCATTAACCGAAGAAAGGAAATTACTCGGTTTGGTATTTTTCACCATAAAGAAATCCCTGAAACAGGGCATTCCTGAGACCTAGATGTGTACTACATCTCTTGGCAACTGCTTGTGGCTGGCCACAAACAGGTGTCCTCTGAAAACCACAAGAGGAGGGGTCCTGTCTGGGTGCTGGGATGACAGCGGAAATGACAGAGAGCTTTGGTGGGAGGTGAGTAGGCTGGGAGAAGAAACAGAGCCACAGTCACCCTTGGCAAAGTAGAGCAGCTCAGGGGCAGAGGCCAAGGGCAGGGGCTGGAATCGGCACTGCGCCAGGATCTGAAGCAGCCTTGGGCAAATGCCAGGAACCCGGGCTCTTTGGGCAGTCCTGCACACTATCTCTGTCTTGCTGAACCATGAGAGTGCGAGGCACTGAGCGCTGGCTGCAAGAATCAGAAAAATCAATCGTGACGTTAGTTTGCCATGATGCCAGCCATTTTGGAAATTTTTCCATGCTTCCAGGGTGGACATGGGCTAAGAGTGGAAAGTCAGCCTTGGGATTTTAAAATCCTGGCCAAGGTCCCCGAGTCTCACACCACCCTCCCACCTATGACTTGAATGCTATTGCCCTGCCAAGGCATGTCCGGGTGACAAGATCTAGGGTGGGGTCAAGGAAGGAGGCCACTCACCGCCCGGTACTTGACCAGATAGTGTCTGATGGGGGAGCCGCCGTCGTCCTGTTTGATCAAGTTCACTTTAATGGAGTTCCCGTCTTCTCCCATCTGCCCTTCCAGCTTAGGCGCACTGGGCTCCCCTGTAACAGCCAGTGAACACACGTGAAACTTCAGGCCACAGAATGACGACAGCATCCACCAGCACAGGACGCAGTGGTGGGGCGAGCCTGAGCAATTCTCTTGCTTTTTCAGAAAATCAGATGCAATGAATACGAGATGTCCCATTCCACTTAGCTGTACCAGTCCTAGCTCAAGAGGAGAGTGCCATTATGGAGCTTTGTGGGAAACACTGTCCCTATTAGCAAAGTCCTTTTTCCATTTCAGTAAAGGCTTTTTCTGTCTCTTTTTCCTTTCTGCTACTCTAAAGCTGATGTTGATGGGCAGCCTGCAATATGGGAAAATGTAAGTCTTGGAGTAAAAACATATCCATAGAATTATTTTCCCAGTTCTTTTGCTCTGGCACAGTGCTCACCCCAAGGGCCTGAGGGTCGGATCCCTGGTGGGAGTGAATGGTGCTGCATTCTTGTAACTGGATTTGCAGGAATTAAATTTTATTGCTCAGGATCATTTAAAAAATAAGTTTCCAATTGTGGTTAAATAAAACAGAAATGGCCACAGGCAACTTTCCTGTAAGTACACTGCGTTTGTGGCTTGACGGAATGAGTGATAATCCTTGCCACTTCAATGAATTAGAGCAACAGTCATTAGAGTCTTTCTCTTTGTGAGAGAAGGAACAAATGGCTTTAACATTTCTCAACCCAATGCAGAAAAAGGTCATTTTCTTTTTCTCTGTGCAGTGTAAGTTCACTAAGACTGTAACAGACTGTAACACTGTGAATCCCAGCTTGATTAGGAAGATAAACTTGGATGTGGCTAACTGCAAGGGGTGGAAGCGAGATGCTGGTTTACTGTATGAGAAACTGTTTCATTAGTGTATGCTGAAAGGAATGAGGTGAGAGAATTTCTGATGTGAAGAGTGAAATTAAGATTCCAGAAACATGCGGAATCCTGGACTTAGGAGGATGAGCTACGCCTGCTTTCTACTTGCTGATCACAGAGAAAACTTAGGGAGACCATACAATAGTTACCTTGGGGGGTGGTCACCCTGGGGTGCTCTGTGCAACAGAATGGCAGCCATGTGACAGAAGAGCCAGGAAAAGGCTTGCCACCAGGCTGTGGCCCCAAGAACTCTGTGGCTCGCAAAGATGGTATCTAGCTTGGCCTTTTTTTTTTTTTTTTTTGGTACTGGGGATTGAACTCAGGACCCTGCACTTGCCAGGAAGGGGCTTATTCTACTGAGCTATCTCCCTGACCCCTAGCTTGGCCTCTTTGTTGAATCACTTTGGGAAGCTCTTCCTTTTGATACAAGAGGAATCAGAGAGGGAAAGCTAGCACAGAGATCACACAGCGGCATGTATTTCATCTGGTCCCAAAGGCCACTCTCCCAGTGACAGGCTCATTGGTAATCTCTGGGCACATTTAGGTTTGAGAAATGGTAGTAACAGAGACACATACACCACTGCAACAAGGAGAATCTATAATCTTTTTTTTTTTGTATTTTTAGGGAAGGGTCTACAGGGTGTTTAGGGGCTCACTACTAGATTGGATTCGTAGTGATCTGACTGTTTACAGCCTCCCAAGATCTGGAATTACAGGAGTGTGCCATCACACCCAGTCTCAATTGCCATCTCAGTGTACCCTGGCGGTGGGGCAAGCACGGCAGGCCTGAGGATTGAACCTCTGGCCCCTGAGCCTGCTTGCAGGTGCTTTAATCTG
>NDGN011472250.1:0-13249 GCA_002564285.1 Tympanoctomys barrerae | reverse complement strand
AGGATGTAAGAGATGTTGTCTGGCCACCAGGATGGTGAGATTCCAGGCCAGCCAGGAGACAGCCAGGCAGGAAACAGGGCTCCAGGCAGAGGTAGCAAGTGCAAAGGCCCTGAGGCCAGGGCAAGGGGAAGAGCCTAAGGAGAGGAAGGGGAGCACTGAGAAGATGGGGCAGGAGGGTACCTGAGAGGTCTGGGCAGGGCCACCACATACCCCTTTCCCACACCCAAGGGCCTCTACAGTATAGCCACTTCCTCCCAAGTCAAACCTCAGTTGTTGGAGCATGGAAGACCCACCTGAACCAGAGATACAGGCCCAGAACGTGAAGTTGAGGATGTTTCCAGACAGTATGGACAGCATCAGCCTGCTAGGCATTCTCTCATCTAATCCCCAGTAAACTGCAGCTCTATGGCCCCATTTCACTACTAGGAGCTGGGACACCCTGAAGCTACAGGGCACCCAGCAGATCCCCTGAGGCCATTCTGACCCCCATAGCCAAGGCACTGAGCTCTTAAGGCCTCACAGGCTTTTCTGTTCCCACAGCCTGGTTCTGCACACATGCTGTCATCAGGAATAGCCAGCACCATGACACCCAGGCCACTTCTACTCCTGCTATCGCTGCTTATTACAGGGGCAAGAAAATGGGACGGAGAGAGGCCAAGCACCTTGTCTAGGGCCACACAGCTGATCCATGGCAGAGTAGGGACAGGAACCCAAGACTTCCAGGACTGTAGGAACAGAGACCCAGGACCTACTGCCAACCCTGCTATCTCTGGCAGAAATGAGAGCCGCCTCATACAGGTGTCGGCTGAGCACCACCTCCTACAGGCAGCCTTCCCCGACTACACAGCTCGCCTGCTCTCGGGTGGCAGTCAGTTGGCACTGTGAGGAGCACAGCTCAGAAACCCACAGCAGGTGGAGCCTGTGAGGTCAGAAGCACAGCGTGACTGTGGGCTGCTGCTCCTCACGGAGCCCAGCCCTAGGAGGACCAGGTCTGTTCAGGGGAGCATGGGTGTGACCAGCAGACCTGCGAGCTGCTGAGAGCTTCAGGAAAAGCTTCCTGCTTCTGTCAAGAAGGAAGAGCTTTTGTTCCATGCCTGCTGTGTACACTTCTCTACAACTTTATGAGATGCCAGCAGGGACTATCCTTGCTCCGAGAGGAAGAAACAGGCCCTGAAAGGGATTCCAATGCCCCCGGTGGCATGGCGAACACTGCCAGAGAAGCTCTGCCAGCTGTAAAGGTGGTGGGCTACCGCCTCCATACTCAACTGGTGCCCACAGGGCAGACAGAGGCTGTCTGGGGCCCTGGAGGCTCCTGTGTCCACTTGCCTATGTCCACCGCTGGGCACACTTTTCTACGGTTAATCCCCACCCAGGTTTCCACATCTTTATAATGGGCCTACGGGCTACATTAAATGCCTGGCATGAGCGCTGAGGCCCCTGCTCTTAGCGCTGTGTAAGGCCTCTGCTAGTGACACACCCATGCCTGCGTGCATACCTGTCCCAGGGAGTATGTGTGCTTTTAGACCTTCCTGACAAGCAGGCCTTGAGAAAAGGATTTGGGAGCAGGAAGTTTATCTCAGGAGGTGACCTTGGGAAAGGCTGGCACAGGACCTGAGACAAGAGGACAGCACCATAACACATGGACTTCGCATGGGACTCCACATAGGCACCCAGACTTCTGCCCCTGAGCACAGAATATGCTGCCACAGAGCTCTCCTCCTCAGGAGAGAGCTATGGAGGGACCCCTGTGCTATAGGGTGGCAGGGGCAGAAGTCTGGCCTGGTGGGGTTGGTAGGTTCTCTCCCACAGCTGCTGTGCAGGTGGTTCTGGAGCCAGAGAAGGCACCTGGCAGGCCCTCAGGACCTAGGACACGTGTCTGTGTGCATGGCTGCTTGTGAGCACACGGGAAGCCCACCATGTGTGTCAGCAGGTCTGTGTACACACTAAGATGCATCTCCACATGTCTATCCTTTTACACACATGTACACAGCATGTACACACATGCACCCATGTCCATACACCCGTGTCCAGGGCTACACACCTATGTGTGCACCACAGTCCTTCACCCAAGCCTGGCAATGGCCGGAGGGTGGCGAAGATGGTCTGGTCACCTTGGCAACAGGACAGGAGCAGGTTAGTCTGGGACAGTCTTACTTCAAAGAAAATAAAAAGCCAACCACTGAACACAAAAAGGCTGGATGGAGAAAGGGAGGTGGGAGGGGCCAACACTCAACCCCCATTTCTGCATACAGCCCCTGGCCCCGCCCAGCATCCAGCCCTGCCCCAGCTGAGGGCCACCAAAGTCAGAGTGTAGATCTCAGTTTGCATGGGCCAGGCTGGCTGTGTCCCCACGTGCCATGTCCCTTCAGAGGCCCAGGAAGGCCACTCAGGGGACAGTGGGCAAGGAGGATGCCCATGGCAAGAGTGGAGGCAACACTGCTGGAGGTGATCCAAATCACCAAGACCCCGAAATGGGCACCCCGGACAGCAGGCACATAGCAAACCTAGGGATGCTGAGCCACGCCCACACAAAAGTCACCCTTTCTGAACAATTAATGCACTAACTGCACACAGTGCCTGTGGCCAGTACATTAGCTCGGGTCACATGATGATTTATTCACAAGCTCTTGTCTCCCTCCGGTCCCCAGGCCAGCTCATCGGCCTCCGCTCCCTTTGCTGGGTGGAGAGGGAGGGCCCAGCCCGACCCACAGACGCTTTCCTATCCATGCTCGAAAACATCGCCTGCTATTTATATTCCATCAGACAAGAGTGCTCAGGATGAAACCGCCGGTGATCCGCTCCCCGCAGGCAGCCGTGAGCTGCAACCCCCACTTGGACGGGGCTAGGCCAAAGACTTGCTCCTAAGCTTGAGAATCTGAGGTTTCCTGCATCCTTTGGGGTGACCCTTACTGAACAGCTGGTGCAGAAACTTTGATCACAGTTCCAGGGACTTTACCTGGGCCGCCTCGCTATATCCTAAGACAGCGACACAGGGAAGGCAGCTGGGAAGAGGCAGCTGCTACCCTCATTTGACAGATGAGGAAAATAATGGCCAGGAAGGCCAAATGCCTTACCATGGCCACACAGCCTGTGAGAGGCAGAGCCTGTGGAGCGCCTGCCACAGCATGTGGCCTCCCAAACTGCATCCTAGAGCAGCCCTATGAGGAGATGTCAGCATGGCTCCTGCTTCACAATGACAAAACGGAGGCTGAGAGCCAGAGACTTGCTCAGGGTCACATGGCCCAGAATGGACAAGAGACCTTGAGAGGCCATGTACTCTCATCTGGGGCCTAGGTGACCCCCAAATTAGGACCTGGGGTCAGAGCCTCCCAAACACCTGCCCTCAGGGCTCCAGGGACAGCTTGGGGCTATGAGAATGGCCAGGACAGTCACCCCCTCCTACTGCCTGAGGCCCTACGCCCACCAGGGGCATCTGCTATGGCACCCACCCCTTTTAGGTGCCACATGGAGGCCCAGCTTGGCCAGCACAAGGATTCCAGGGCCAAGTGGTCAGGACAATGACAAGTGTGTGAGGCCTTTGATCACAGCACCAACATCTGGTTGTCATTCTCAGAGAAGAAGCCAGCCCCTCACCCTGGGCAGGATAGGCCCTCCACATTAGCCCTGATTTAGAGGCCTCTGGGGAGCCCTTGTCTACCCCTGGGGATCCCAAAACCAAAGGCTTCTCCTGAGTCCAGTGAGGACAGGTGCTAGAAGGCTGGCCTCAGCCTGGGCAAGTCTCCTGGGGCCCCAGTGTCTTCATCTGTAAGGTGGGTCCTAATGCCCCTGCAAGGGCTGAGGGTCCCTCAAGAAGCCAAGCCCAGGGCAGGACCTGCAGAGTCACCACCCAGCTGTAACCACCAAGACCAATACACACTGAAGACCAAGAAGCAAGGCATGTGATAAGCTCTACAGCAGCTGGCTGTGTGATGCCCTGGCAGTTGGTACCTACAGAGAGCCCTTGCCCCTGCCCACCCCCCAGCAAACCACAGCAGCCACATGCCAGGCCTAGCAGGGACCCATATACACCTGAGAAGTCGAGAGACAGCAGGACTGGATTCAGAGACCTACCCAGGGGGCCACCCAGAAGGACAGGGAGGGCCACATAGGCAATTGCCTTGGCCACCAACTGGAGAGGCTCCAAGGTGAACCCAGCATACCCTGGCCAGTGCACAACCTCTGCCCAAGCTCTGCTGCTGAGTCACAGCAAAACCCCATGCAGGTCACTTCCGCTCTTCTGCCTCGCTTTCCCCATTGGTAACATGGGGCAATAAGACAAGATTATTGTGAGAATTGGTGAGCTTAGAGCCACAGCTGGCACAGAGAAATACTAATTGTCATTCCAGGGGCAACCATGCCTGACAGAGGAGAACACCAATCATCACCCCAGGGGCACCACAGGGAAAAGCTGCCCATCCAGCACTGACGGCACATGTGGTCATGGCCCGTGACCAGGCCACTAGCCTCAAGAGTCCTGTGGCACAACCCTCCTGTGGGCCCAACAATGCCACAGAGAGTTTCCGGAAAGGAAACAAATGAGTATTTTCTGACAGTTTACCTGCTGGCCTCACTAAACTCCCCAAAGCCACCACCTCCCAGCCTCGGCCCAAGCTGTGCTCCTAGCAGGGAACACATGGCCAGGAGCTTTGTGTCACAGCCTGGCCACACTGGGTATTCACTACCTTCACCTCCTTTCCCCTCAGCTCAAGCTAAGACACTGTCCTTCCTTCTCTGGAACCCCATATCACTCAGCACAGGGCAGGCACAGGGTGCGTGCATCATATCTGTGTGCACAACAGCAGTAACACACAGTGGTAGCTTACCTTTGTGGAGCATTTACTGTGTCTACTGCCCCGAAGTCCTGTACCTCATTTCTTTCCTTTAAACCTTATGAGAGCTCTACATGCCAAATATTATCATTTTCCAGGTAAGGAAATTGAGGCATGAAAGTGATCTTCAAACACTAAAGACTACAGACATACGACAGCCTAACTCTGGCCCCCTTCTATGGTCTAATATATCCTCTCGGGCCAGAGAGATGGCTCAGTGGAATAAGTTCTTCCCTGGCAAGCGCAGGGCCTGAGTTCAATCCCCAGTTCCAAAAAAAAAGTGTTAGTATATCCTCTCTCCTCAGTTCAGCTGATGGTACAGGAAAAGCCACCACTAGTGACCTACAGTACCCTGCAGTATCCATCTATTCCCATGCTTGGAGAAGCCATGTTCTATGGATCATGGGCCCAAATGATTGGCCCTGGGAAGATGTTTCCCGGCTCAGGCCATGCCCTAGCACTTGCCCCACCACTTACCCCACCACTTGCCCCACCACTGATGGAGCAGGCAGCAGAAGACTAGGGGGCAAATGGGCAAGCATCAGTCCTGTGGCATTGCACCCCAGGCCCTGTAGCCTTGTCTGCTAAATGGGCACAGAAGAGAATGAGTGGGACAAGTCAACATCTGACACAGAATGGTGCTTGGTTGTTCTTGGAACAAGGAATTGCAGTGGTCCTCACTGCACAGAGCCTGCCCAGCCCCAGCCCATGAGGGCAGCACAGCGCCCAGGGCAGCGGATGGTCCTGGGCCTGAGGAAGGCAATGGGGCAGAGAAGGGGCCTCAGCACTGGCAAGGAGCTGTGGAGGCTGTGTGCATGGTGAGGCTGCGCAGAGGGCCGATGCATACGAAGGGTGAGGCTGTGCCCAGGGCGAGGCTTGCAATGGGATGAGGCTGCACAGGGTAACACTGTCTCAGCCATGAAGTTCTGAATGGCAGTGCCAAGGTGAACCAGGCCAGCCATGGGTGCAGAGCCAGGTAGGGGGACACACTGCTTGAGGGCCTTAAATTGACCTTCTGAAGGCTGGATTATGTAATCTAAGCTCGGGGGAGTTTCTGGTACCCTGGGAAGTTTCCTTAAACCTCTCTGCACGTCAGTGTTCTCATCCACACTAAGGAGACACGAGTGTCCCATAGCTTCTGGGACCATTGCATGACAGTGATGCTCAACAGCATGAACTTCTAAGCATGTGACTACTGCTGCACATGCTCCCAGGCCCCAGCAGAGAAACTCCCCTGCAGCCGATGGACAGGAAACTGGAAGAGCAGGTAGAGGGAGGTCCCAGTCCCAGGAAACTAAGGGACATTTGGCCTTCAGATTCCAGCCAGGGCCTCAAACAGCAGTGACTATATGAGAGGAGGTGGAAGTTACTAAGGGTCAGAACAAAGCCCAGGGGAGGGGCCCACCAGGACCCTCATGTGCCTACACTCATGCAGAATGTCCACGTCCTTCCACGCTGGCCACTTCACATACAGCCATTAGAGTGAAGGTATCTAAGAAGCATTCCTCCCACTCTGCCTATGAGGTCCACACATCAATGCTCCCTGTGGGACCAACCTCCGTGGGGTCTCAGCACACACGCAGCCAAGGGTGGCCCTCTGTGCTGTCTCCCTCCCCTCCAAGCTCTTCCCATCTCCACAGTGTACATCTGTCCACACTGCCACAAACGTCTACACTGTCTGTCTGTCGTGGAGACAGCCTGGCTCTGTCTATACAGCTGGCCTTGGGCTCTACTGAATCCACTTGTGCAGGCTCTATTCCTGAGGATGCAGGGTTGGAAGGAGAGGAGGGTCCACAAAGCCCACACTCCCACAGCAGCTCCGCAGGCTGAGGGGCAGGTGGCTTGGAGCCTCTCCAATGCATCCTCTGGGCATAGCTCGGATGGGGTGTGTGCTCCTGCCACTCCTCAGCTCTGACAGGCTGATTAGGGGGTCGGGGATCAGCTGGGCCTGGAGCCCTATATGGAGCAGCTGCAGCTGGGGTGGAGCCCAGAGAAAAAAGCCAGTTAGGGGCATCTGTGATCCGTCATCTGTCTGTCTCGGCATCCCATTACAGCAGCCCGAGGACTGAGCTCCACCAGGCACACAACACACCTGTGGCCATGGCCTGCAGTTGAGCACACCCTGAGCACTGATTGTAGCCAGGCCTGCAGGGACCCTGGACACACACCACTCAAACCTCGTGTGGGCAGTTTATTACTCCTGCTTCCATCTGGGGACACTGAGGCAAAGAAGAGCTTGGTGGCATGTGCTGGGGAGTCACTGCAGCCTCAGGACCCAGCAGGCCACACTTCCAGAACTGGGCACAAGTCAGCCTGTGTCAACACAGCCACAGTCCAAGGAGGGAGACTGCTATGCCTAAGATCTCTTTTCAAGTGGAAAGCTCAGGTCCCCAGAAGTGTAGCCAACAACACCCACAGCCAGGAGCTGCCCAGCCCATGATGGGCTCCCTCCAGGCTCAGCCTTCCCACCCAGGGGCCAGAAGGCACCTGCTGGGAGAAAACTGTGAGTCTCTCGGGGACTCTTCTCCTCAAGCAGTGGCCCCAGCTCCTAGCTCTGCCCTGGCCAATTACACTGGGGGGCCCTGACACCAGCCAGAGCTTGGGAAGGGGCAGTGCAGGGCACAGAGCTGACAAAGGCACAGGAAAAGGAGTAAGGAGGAAAGACCTGAGCCCCAGAAAGTAGGAGGTAGTGGGGGCAGGAACTGGGCACTGGGTGGGCACATACCCACCATGGCGCTTCCAGTGTGGTACAGGATTGGTGCATGGAGCAAAGGAGGAGGTGTCTGTGAAGGACACCATGACCCTGTTCTGGACATTTTCAGAGACAGCTAAGGGTAAAGAGAAAATGAGAGAAGCAAAGGTCTCTGCAAGAAGAGATGTGGGCACCGGAGCTGACCGAGGGAGGGGGTGAGGCTAGAGGTGAGGACTGTGCTCGTTAGAGCTGGGAGACAGCTTTTAAAGGTGACAGATCCTCAAAAGCAGATCACTGTTTGCCACCTGCCCCTGCCATCATACTTCTGGGTACAGCAGGCAACTGCAGACAGGTGTTCAGACAATGCCATGCCCAGGAATGTTCCCAGTTGCTCTGGTCCCGCAGCCAAAGGAGAAGACAGCCTCAGTGTCTGACAGTGGATGAATGGACAAAACCATGTGGTGCAGCCACACAATGGGACAGTGCCCACCACAGATAAAAGGTGGGGGGTGCCCACACAGGCCCCTAAAGCAAGCACACTGTGACGAACCCAAGCACCCAGGGCTATGCGCTGCAGGATTTCACTCTATGAAACATCCAGATTAGAAAATCCACAGAGAGAAAGCAGCCTGTTGGCTTCAGGTCTAGGGTGGGGAGTAAACAGGAAGTGACTGCCCATTAGGCCAGGTTTCCTGCTGGGGAGATGACTTGGGGCTAGGTAGAGGGGGCATTTGCATAGCACTGTGAGTGTCCTCAAAGGCCCCGAATTGTCCACTTGTAGTGGTTCATTTTATATAGGCTGTGAATTTCACCTCAAAAAAAAAAAAAAATGTTGAGAGCTGAGGGTGGTGGCCTACACCTGTCATCCTGGCACTCCGAGAGGCTGCGGCAGAAGGACAGCAAGGTCAAGGCCGGTATGAGCAATTTAGGGAGACCTTATGTCAAAGTAGACAACAAAAATGGGCTGGAGATCTAGCTCAGTGCAAAAGTTCAATCCCCACTACTGCAATCAATCAATCAGCATTCAGTCCAGTTGGAGAGGAGACATAGGAAGCAGATCTGAACCCAGGCACAGCCTGACAGATCCAAGTCCAACAGCTCCAAGCTGCTCAGCAGAGCCACAGCCACCCCACAGACCACACCACAGCATGGGAAGGAACGTTCATTACTGTACGAAATAAATACTGCCAGAAGAGCTGCCGTGGCCTCCTGGCACCACAGAATTGCTCCCTACCCAGTCTCTGTGCACCTTGACCGGCCCAGCCCAACCATTAGGCCTCTCCCCTGCCTCCCTCCCTGGTGCCTTCCTAACTCCACATGGATCTCCCCCTGGACAGTCTACAGTCAGTCTGTGCCATGAGGCAGGACCCTGTAGTGACCCCTGGAGGGTCTTGGGGTCACGGGGAGCAGTGCCAGTCCCAGTGGGTTCTTGATGGTGACCTCCAGATGGTATCATTCCGACCACAGTCTAGGGAAGAATCCAGTGGTGTGAAGTAGCCTGGGTATAGCTATGGCCTCAGGGAGAGAGGACATGTGGACATGAGGGTGACAGGCCACCTACAGGAAGGGAAGGGCCAGTGTTGGGCAGTAGGCAGCCATGGCAGGAATCAGTGGAAATCCTCTTCTCTGATCTTTCACAGTGAACAAAAGTCCAGGTGGATGGGGAGAGCTGGGCCTCAGGATCTAGGGTGCAGGCATGGGGTGTAGGTCCAAGAAGAGCAGATTCAGGACAGGACAGGAAGAAGAGGGTCTAGATGACAATCCCAAGGGCCAGTGGTGACAGAGGCTCTATGAGGCATACAGATGGGCCACCTCAGCAACAGAGACGGCAACTGTGCTCGGGGCTTTTCACCCCTTAACTCCTGCTCCCCAAGTCCAGAGGTTCTGGGGAGGCAGGTGGCGAAGAACCTTTCTGCCGGGGGCCCTGGAGATGGCCTTGAAGGCTTAGACACTCCTCCTGAGGGACTCAGGTCCCACAGTATCCATCTGCAGGGCCAGCATCCCACCTCCTGCCTGGAAAATTTGTCAGCTCAGTGCCAGCCCTCTGCTTGGGGATCTTGGGGATCTGATCCTCAAAGTTAAATGGATGAATAACTTAGCGACCAACAACTTGGTGATCCCCACAAGAAGCAAGGTAATCCCATGGCTCCCCAGAGATCTACCTCCCCAGAGCCTAAGGCTCAACCTAGGGCTCAGGGCAGATGGAGAGACCAGCCCCAGTTCTATTTAGGAAAGAGGCACAGAGCATGTTGCCCACCCTGAGAGCTTTCAAAGGACCTTGGCAAAGCTTCCCCTGAATGAGTCTCACAGTCTGAGTCTGCTTAGAAGAGCTAAGCAGGGTCTGCCAGTTCCCAGCCTGGTCCGTGGCAAGAATGAGGACACCTGGGCCAATCCATGTTGGACGTGGAGCTCACAGGGAGAAGAAAGCTGGATCACTCGTGCTTCTCGTCAGCTCTGCTCCACCAGGCCTTTCTTTTCTTTTTTTTTTTTTTCTTTTTAAATAATTAAGGAATTATTCTTAAATATGTTTCAGGGCCATATAAATTTCTGGTGAGTTATTTTAAACTTTTAAGAAAAAGCTTATTTTTATACTGAAAAAAATCATGGAAAAACCCCTCTGAATTTTTTTTTCCACTAGGCCTTTCTGAGAACCCCAGTTTTTCCACTCATAAAGTGGTTGGGGAAAAAAAAAAAATATATATATATATATAATATAAAAATAAATAAATAAAGTGGATGGGACTAGGGAACCCTCTGCCTTTTAGAATTCCCAAATGGTCCTAGTGCCTGGCCTGGTACATGTCCAGCACATTAACAGTTTAAAAGAAGGGAAATTTATCCCCATTTCTCAGAATAGAGAAGTGTCATAGTTTCAGAGTTTTGCAAGGGGGAACAATATAACACAAGACATATTTTATAAGATTTTTATTCTGAATCACCCGAAGAATCATATACAAAGAGTGCAAGAAATCTGCCCATATACTAAGGACCAAAGAATCCAGATGAGGGCCTGGATTCTAATATCCTGCATGCATCCAGCTGAAAGCCTAGAGCCTATAACAATGCCTCTCATGAGTCCAGCTGGAGGACTAGAGCCCAAAACACTTCTCATGCAGGCCATATTACAGATCTGCACTTGGAAGACCCAAAGGTCAGTGGTGAGAGCTACAAAGTCCATGCCAGTGGGACGAAGGATCGGTGCTAGTAGGCTGAGGGATGTGAATTGGAGGCAGGAAGCAATGTTCAAGGTAAGAACCCGAGCTACCCCCAAAATTACCACAGCCATCCTCAGCAACAGTGAGGTCCCAAGCTCCCCCTCTGATGAGGAAAGCTGGGTTCCCATCAGGAAAGCTAACTCAACAAGCTTGTCCAGGAGGCTGAGCAGTGCACCATCTTGCCCTTGGGGCCAGGAAGTGATGTTCAAGGTGAGGGCTAGAGCTCCCCCAAAGTGAACCATAGACATGCTCAGCAATAACAAGGTCCTGAGCTCGTCCTCAGACAAGAACAGCCAAGCTCATCAGGAAAGCCAGCATGACAAGGTTCCACCGGCTGAATAGCCCTAGAGAACCAACAGCTCCAACAGCTCCCCAACAGCATCCCTCACAGCCTCTCAACAGCTTCTCCGGTTTTGCCTTTTATGCTGCTGGCAACAGTCCTTAGGTGGGCCTCCCACACCTAGCACTGTGCCAGTTCAGTTCATCTGGGTGTAACAAGTTGACCACCAGTTGGCAACCCAGCATAGGAAGTGAGGTTCAGTAAACGGGGTGAGCAGCCTCATGTAAATGTAGGCCACTTGGCTCATAACTAGCCCTGCCACTCCACACCAGAAATGCCCCTGAACAAGACATCTTAGGCCTAGGGCATCTACTGTCATCCCTCAGGGGGGAACCTGGCATTCTTCACTGAGCTGCGGCCTCTCCTTGGGGCTTCTGGAGCTGGGTGGAAAGCTTACTTAGCCATCTGCCGGTGGCCTCCTCTCACAAGCTGCGCTTCTTGTCCAGCTGGGACATTTTAAGAATTAAATGAGATAATGTTCGGGAAAGCTCTGAGCACAGCTCCTGGCACAAGCAGACCCAGGGTAAACAGTCATTCTCATTATTATATTTGGGTGCCAAGTTTCAGGGAGACATCATGCCACTTCCTGAGAAACAAAGGCACCCGGTGACACCACCAGACTATGTGCTCCACTGGACCCCCAAAATATCCTGACAGTGGCCATATGCCAAAAGAGGGGCTGAAGATGCCCAGCATCAGGCTAGTCACTCAAGTCACAAGCTATCTCCAAGGGGACGTGGCTGGCTGGTGGCCCAGAGATGGGTCTGGGTAGGAGACTGACAGGGCCAGCCTATCCTTCTGATGACAGTGAGCTGCTGGGGAAACCCAGATGTCTGCGCAGCCCACCTTCAGTCCCCAGGCACAGCAGGGATGCCGGGAGATAGGCTGGGCTGTCCTCTCTGCTCTGTTTGGCATCTGTGAGATGTAGCAGCCACTTCTGTTCCTGGGTCAGCTGTGAAAATCCAGTAGCATAAGAAAAGACCCCCATGAGGCAGGACCATCCCACCCCACTTCCTAAGGGCTCAATCTAAGAAGGGGGATGAGGGTCTGAAAATACCCTCCATGTGGCAACCAGCAGCTATCAGAAAGAGTTCAACAAAATGACATATTAATATGGCAAGATGCTCCCCCTCTAAACCAAGAGAAATGCAGATTGTCACTACAAAAGCCAGCGGTGTTGGCAACATGGGTGGCAGGGGTTAAGACACGCACAAATTTTGCTGAGGTGGCCTTGAACCAGTATGACTCTGCGGAGGGCTCTCAAAGTCACAAAGATACGGCCCCTCCAACCTGGCAGAGCCATTTCCAGAAAATTCTGTTTGGGTAGCCCAGGCAGGAGCACCTAAGGACTCCATATTACAGCAGCACTATGTAAATGACAGCAGAGGGCTGGATAGAGATTTAGAAGTGAGTACACCAACTCAAACTCCACCTCTCTATGATGCCTCTATGATGCCATAGGTGGAAAATTCCCTATCACAAAAATTTCGTGCACAAAATTATTGAAGATATTATATAAAGAAGATGGGGAAATGCCAGAAGATGTTAAACCCAGTTTGATGATTGCTAGAATCATAAAAGGTGTCTCCCATCTTCCTTCCCGTGGACTCTAATTGCCCATAATTCTCTTCTGGACAAAGAATCACTACTATGTCTATTCCTTAGATAAGAAATCAAAGACCTAGGTCACCTGCCCAAGAATATACAGACAGTAAAAAGCACAGACCAAAGAATACAAACCCCCAATGCTGTGTGTTTCCAAAGTACATTGCTGCTCAAAAAGTATATATATATATATTTTTTTTTCTTTTCTAATGTTTTTTTTTCCTTTGTCATTTCAGGGGATGAGAGCCAAGGCCTCTCATATGCTAAGCAAGGGTTCTATCCTGAGCTACATTCCTATATGTACAATTCTCTTAAAGAAGAAAAAGTCAAGAGACAGAGCAGTGGCCAAGAATACAGCTTAGTGGCACAGCACCTGTCTGGCAAGCAAGGGGTCCTGAGTTTGATTTCTGATATTCCCCATCAAGAAAAAAAAAAAAAAGATACAGAGCAGCATTTCCAGGCACACCCTGCAATATGTTCACCTGGAAGTTGTGAGTGTGACCTTATTTGGGTAAAAGGCCTTTGTAAATAGAATTAAGGCTCTGGAGATGAGATCTTTTTTTTTTTT